>FMBT01000578.1:0-42588 GCA_900095095.1 Fragilariopsis cylindrus CCMP1102
TGTCACGCCAGCAGTAGTGGAAGAAGAAGAAGTGAAATGGATTACCTTTGGTAGCAGTAGACTGATATCGTTATTTCCGTCAGTATAACTGGATTCTTCTTCTTCTTCATTATAATCCTCCCGACAACAGGATGGCGACGGCGATGATGCCGCTGTTGACACCGAGAATGATGATGGCGGAACCAGGGATGCCATTTCAATGAATTTGCTTTCGCTTTCACTTTCACTTCACGCTACTACAGTATACCTAATGTACTGTACTGTAAGATGAGAAGTTGGATACTGTGTGGATGGAGTATATTAATAACAGAGCTTCACAGCTGAAATCTTTAAAAATGCACATCATTACATACTAGTAACACATAAAACATCAATACCGTTATGGATGTACTGCTGTAGTCGATGAGTGAAGGTCGATAGGAATCCTAAAAAAATAGCAAAAAAGTGCGTAAATTCAAATTTAAGAACATTCTTCGTTGTGATTGGTTAGGCATAATTGTTTTTATTTTTGAATTGGCTATTCTTGCTGAATTTAAGTTAGGCACGCGATAATCTGCCGTTGTTCTGTTCGAACAGACGTCAAATAATGCTTGGTGTGGCGGCTACCCAAAGGTTTTCGATTGGCTGTGCACAACAATACTTTACGCACTTGTAACGTCTGAGTTACTGAATTCATAATTCCCCCAAATTATCATAGAGGGGCGGGGACCGAAAATAAAATGTATTTTAGGATACAAAAATGTTTATGTACTGTACTACACTAGTACTATCTGAAAGGGTTTCAGAGGACAAGACCAAATAGGCCGGGTACACTAGCATCCACATAGTACCAGAACATTGTGTTGGCATCCTACACTTTTTCTGTTCTTGTGGTTACGGAATAAGATGCATTTTGAAGTTGTGGAATGCACACAAACAAAACATGATTTTTGACCAGAAATGAACCACAAAATATCTCATTTGAAAGGGTTGCAAAGGACAACACTAGATGAATCGGGTGCACTAACATCTACATAGTGTACTAGAATATTGTGCGTGCCTCCTACTACTTTTCTGTTATTGTGGTTGAGGAATAAAATTCATTTCACTTTTGTGGCAAGCAAAAAACAACAAGATTTTCAATCAAAATGAACCACAAAAAATCTCATTTGAAAGGGTTGCAGAGGTCAGCAGCAGCTTGGTCAGGTGCACAAACATTCACATAGCGTACTGGAACATTGTGTTTGCCTTCTACAACTTTCCTGTTCCTGTGGTTGAGGCATAAAATTCATTTCGCTTTTATGGCAGGCACACAAATAACAAGATTTTTGATCAAAATGAACCACAAAACATCTCATTTTGAAAGGGTTGCAGAGGATAACACCAGATGAATCGGGTGCAATAACATCCAAATAGTGTACTAAAACATTGTGTGTGCCTCCTACAACATTTCTGCTGCTGTGGTTGTGGAAAAAAATGCATTTCACTTTTATGGCAGGCACACAAATAACAAGATTTTTGATCAAAATAAACCACAAAATATTGCATTTGAAAGGGTTGCAAAGGACAACACCAGATGAATCGGATTCAATAACATCCACATAGTGTACTAGAATTTTGTGTTTGTCTCCTACAACTTACATTGTGTATGCCTCCTTCTACTCTTCTGCTCCTGTGGTTGCGGAATAGAATTCGTTTCACTTTTGTGGCAAGCAAAAAACAACAAGATTTTCAATCAAAATGAACCACAAAATATCTCATTTGGAAGGGTTGCTGATGACAACACCAGATGGGTCAGGCGCACAATCATTCACATAGTGTACTAGACATTGTGTTTGCTCCTACGATATTTCTGTTCCTGTGGTTGAGGGAAAAAATTCCTTTTGCTGCTGTTGCATTCACAAAAAAACATGATTTTTGATCAAAATGAACCACAAAATATCTCATTTGAAAGGGTTGCAAAGGACAACACAGATGAATCGGGTGCACTAGCATCCACATAGTGTACTAGAATTTTGTGTTTGTCTCCTACAACTTTTCTGTTCCTGTGGTTGAGGAATAAAATTCATTTCACTTTTGTGGCAAGCAAAAACAACAAGATTTCAATCAAAAATGAACCACAAAAAATCTCATCTGAAAGGGTTGCAGAGGTCAGCAGCAGCTTTGTCAGGTGCACAAACATTCACATAGTGTACTGGAACATTGTGTTTGCCTCCTACCATCCCTGGTGGTTCAGCATCAGGTGATCACTTGACTAAAGTAATTCTGATTGGTATCATTATTTTTCTTGGGTTATTGGAATATTGATGAACCACAAAATATCTTATTTGGAAGGTGTTACAGAGGACAAAACCAAATAGGTTAGGTGCACTAACATCCACATACTGTACAAGAACATTGTGTTTGCCTCTACAACTTTTCTATACCTCTGATTGAGAAATGAAATTCATTTTGCTGTTGTGGCAGGCACACAAACAACATGATTTTGGATCAGAAATAATTAACCACAAAACATCTCATTTGAAAGGATTGCAGACAACAATACCAGATGGGTCGGGTGCACTAGCATCCACACAGTGTACTTAAACATTGTATGTGCCTCCTTCTACTTTCATCTCCTTATGGTGTGGAATTAAATTCATTACACTGTTATGGCATGCACACAAACAACATGATTTTGGATCAGAAATAATGAACACAAAATATCTCATTTGAAATGGTTACAGAGGACAACACCAGATGGGTTGGTGCACAACCATCCACATAGTGTACTATAACATTGTCTTTCCCTCCTACCATTTCCTGGTGGTTCATCATTACTTGACTAGTGGAGTTTGGATATTGGAATATTAAAACAACTTTGAATAGTAAGATGAATAACTTCTCCTTAGGTTCTAGAACCACCATGGTGCACCAAAATACCACCAAGTCATCTATCTCATAGCCATTGGGGATGAACCAAGGGTCATGATCCCTCATACTTACCTTATTCTTGTCTCCAGAACACAAACATTGCACTTTGGCCAAAGCAACATGTCATATTTCCATGCCCAAAAGTATCATTCAGAAATAGGCTGCCACAACATCAAAAAAGAAATTGGACCATGGTTTGAATACCCCCAGATACCTTCCACATATGAACATGGAATGAATGAACTATGTATAGCAGCAACAAAAGGAACACAAAAAAACTACTGTGCAACACATCCGGAAGCAGAAATTAGATATCAAGCCTGTGTGATGATTTTAACAATAGACAGTGATATAGCCTACCAAGTGGCAGCAAAAATCAAGAAGCAGGGCATCCGGATACCACTATCTAGGCAACTTAGATGGAAAATTGTTCAATGGAGCAATTTATTTATATTAGCGAAAACCATCAAATCTGTAATGAAATCAGCTGCAGAGACAGAATGTGGTGGATTGTACATGCATGCAAAGGATGCAGTACCAATGAGAACAACATTAGAAAAGGACACCCACAACCAGCAACACCAATGAAAACAGACAATAGCACAGTGGGTGGGATAATGAACAGTAGGACAGTAAAATAGAAACAATCAAAATCAATGGACATGCGATTTTACTGGCTACAAGATCAAGTAGAACAGGGACAATCTAGAGTGTTTTGGCACCAGGAAAGATAAATCTAGCAGACTACCAGTCAAAAGTACAGCCAACAAGTGTACCCAAAGCAGTAAGACCAACATATCTTCTATATGTAGAAGGCAAAAGCTCTAATATGCTGCAAGGGTGTGATGAGATCCTGGAGTCCCTAGCAAGCGGTGGGACTAACAGCAAAGACACAGTTAGACCGTTACTTGCTAGACATTAAAGACTACAGCTCAGTATGACAGTTGCAACCAGGCAAGCCAAACCCAGTCACAGATCATTCACTTGATAAGAAGGAAGATTGCCTACCCATTGAATAGACAAGTGTAATGGGATCGCCACCCGGTTGAGTGGAAGCTAGGATAGATAGCTCATAATACTTTAGACATTAGTTTAATATCAAAGTACATTATATATATCACACACATACACATGCATTCATTCACATTATGTCATGACTAGTTTTCTATGTAGTATATTGGTATGGTATGTTGTGCCATGATATGCTTTGTAGTAATTACTGCTATCCACTGCTACTGCATTACCTGAGCCTGAACCTGACATTCAATTCAATTCCATCTTCTCTCTCCATTCTTGGATTGTTGCTGTTGCCACTACATTACAACTGTACAATAAATCAATAACAGATAATACAAACTCTATATAATTAAAAACTATTTTTGTGGGATGTTATTTAGCATGCCATGTATATTTTCTGTTGTGACCAGCAAGGGAGGTATGCTTTCTTTTATTTGTGCAGTACAACTTTTGTGTGCATTCTTTCACATCATGATAATGTGCACACATAAACTGTATAAGATGATGAATTCATACCATGTTCATCCATAGTAGTCACTTCTTCTTCTATACTAAGCCTCCTATGCACAAACTGAGCACAAACTTCTGAGCACAAATGAACATAATGAAATCTATTTTCTAGGGATGTTATACCAAGAATGCCAGCAACAATGTAAATCAGCAACAACAACAAATTGTCTGGAAGAGTTCACTATATGAATTTGATCCCTGATGATGGTATCATTATCTGCTGATGTAAAACGTTGACAATTATAAGAAGCTGATTTTCATCTTGACTCAATGGCTAGCATAACTAGTCAAACCAGCTGTAAGCTTCCTTCACAGAAGAAAGAATAAGAGGTATGTATCTATTAGTATCTATTCTTTTTCTTCTAGGTATATACTAGGTTTTCAGTATTTATTCATCATTTAATATTTATACCAAAAATATTGATAACAAAAGTAACAAACACTTGTCTCGTCGTAGCTCAGTTGGTAGAGCGGTGGACTGTAGAAGGTACTGATATCCATCGGTCACTGGTTCGATTCCGGTCGACGAGATCTTTTGTCTTTTTTGTGAAATACAGTATGTTATGTACTGTACTGTATGTCATTGTTTTAATAAAACTTACTTATGCGTTACTTTGTACTGTGTGAGACGTGGATCTTAATTGCGCTAAAGATTTTGCTTTGCCACTTCGAAGTGTTTTTTATTATCAATTACTGTATATCATGTTGTGTTTCTTCTTTCAAGTAATTAACTTATCCGAAAGGCAGATACGGTACAGTAAATCAATAGTCAAAGAAAAATGACACAAGGCAGGCATAAAAAGGCAACGGACTTGACTTTGACTTGACTTGACTTGAGATTTTGACTGTATTCGAATACAGTACTGTAGAATCAAATCAAATCAAATCGATTGTCGAAGCAAAACGCTACGCATCACAACACAACACAAGCTAGCAACGATGCCAACACCACCTCCGCCGCCACCACCCATATTACGGGTTCTGCCACAACAAACAACACACCAACAACCGTCTCCTCCTCCTACTATTCCTCCTCCTCCGTCGCCACCATCATCTCGATTGGTAGCAGCAGCAGCAGCAGTAGGTTCATCACAACAACATTCAGTACGAGTACCAGTACCAGTACCTTCACCACCACCTCCTTCTGCTTCTTCTTTTCCCCATCATCAGTCTTATTTATTTAAGAAGAAGAAGAAATCAAATCCATGTAGCAGTTCCGCCGCCATCACATCCTCATCGTATTCGACGACCGCCTCCTCCTCCTCCTCGCATAGCATTATCACCTCAGAAGAAATCGGTTACATCTTTATCAGCAGCAGGTTCATCATCTATTTCACCATCAAAATCCAAATCATCATCACCATTGTCATCGTCTGTCACTTATAAACGGCAAAGGCAGCAAAGAGTTCCACCACACCCGCCGCCACCCCCACCACCACCATCCCCACCACCGAGAAGGACAACAAATAGAACAACAACGACGATGTCTACTAACAAGCGAAATAATAATAGCTCTGTTTATTATTATGCTACTAGTAGTACTCCAAAGAAGCAACAACAACAGGCACAACAACAGGTGGCAAAACAATTAAGTCAACATGCCAAACAATTATTCGATATCTGTATCACAAATAAATCCACAATACCAACCGGTAATTTATATTCGGGTGGATTAGGTGTCTATTATTTATTATTGGAATATTCGAACTATAATTTAATGATGTTAGAAATAAATAATAGAACAAATACAAATATGACAACAATTACAAAGGCAAAGGCAAAGGCAACAACAAAAACAAAAACAAGTACTAGTAATACTACACCATATCGCTGTAAACGATTATTAAAACAAGCATTAGATGCCTCTATACAAGCCTGTAATAGATTTCAAAGAAATAATTCATTAGCAACATTATCAAATTCAAGAAGTTGTATTTCATTATTGGGTGGTGAATGGATTGGTGCACATGCCATGTTAGCAGTGTGCTTAAAACGAATAGAAATTTTTGAACAAGAACAAGAACAACGTGAAAATGAAGGAACTACTCCTACTCCTAGAAGACTAATGACAATGACGACGCCTTCTCCTAGTAATAATAAGATGACAACGTCATCATCTACTTGCTCACGTTCGCCACTAAGAAGAAGACGAATT
Source organism: Fragilariopsis cylindrus CCMP1102 (assembly GCA_900095095.1). Taxonomy (NCBI): domain Eukaryota; phylum Bacillariophyta; class Bacillariophyceae; order Bacillariales; family Bacillariaceae; genus Fragilariopsis; species Fragilariopsis cylindrus. The sequence continues at coordinate 6,575 of FMBT01000578.1, forward strand.
GTACCATCACCATCAGCAGTAGCAGCAGGAGCATGTAAAAGTAGTTCTGCATCATCAGCGTCGTCGTCAGCGTCGTCGTCGTCGTCATTGTCATCATCATATGTTTCATCATCACCATCACCATCACCATTAGCATCCTTTACTGAATTCAATAACACGAATAATGGTACTACTACTTCTAGTTTTAGCATTAGTCCGACAAAGAGTAGGAACAGAATTGCTACTACTACTAGTAGGACTACCACTACGCCAACATCAGTATCAGCAGCGTCTGCCGTCCGACAAAGGAGAAGGAATAACATGAACTTACCATCATCCTCATCATTATCTGTAGAATCCAACAACAACAACAACAATTGCAGTAAACTGCAGTCACAACAAATTGTGGAAAAGATTCTAACTAAATTACAACAACAACATTTAGCAACCACCAATACAAATACAAATACAGATGTTGTTTATAATCAAGATGTATTAGGTGGTCGATCTGGTGCAATACAAACAATATTTTGGTTACGGAAAGAATTTTCATCCACATCTTCAACTTCTTCAGTGTCAACTTCAAAATCAGTTGCTCCGCCGCCGACGCCGGATACGGATCCGACAGAGGATCATCATCATCATCATCTTTTACTAGGACAAAAGTTAATTGTATCACTTGCAAAGAAAATTATCTGTGAAGGTATACAAACATCTAATACACTGGGATTTAATAATGATACAAATGATACAAATGCAAGTACTAATACTGATACTGGTACGAATACTAATTATGACATAAGTACTAAATTATTTTGGATATGTGATAGTCATGGATCACATAAAGCATATTTAGGTGCATCACGTGGGATTGTTGGTATATTACACACATTACTTGGTTTACATCCAAATGATTGGAAGTTAATTGAAGAAGGAGGACAAAAAGGAGAAGATAACAGTGATATTGATGACGGTACTGATTTTGATGGTAGTTGTATACCGAATGCACAACAACTTGTACGGAATACAATTGATACATTCTTCTTTATGCACAACACCACTAACAGCAGCAGCAGCAGCAGCAGCAATAGCAATGAAACACCTGCCACGACAAGGATGACAACTACAGACGAGGCGGTGGATACAAATGTTATTGTTACGACGGCAGTGAGATCATCATCATCAACAACAACAACAACAACGTCCGCATCATCTCTATCCCTTTATGAACGATTTGTATTCCCTGCAACTGTAACTTCATCATGCACAACAATAGCAAAAGCAACAAACACTAACGCTGGTGGTGGTGGTAATTTGCGTCCCGTATTATTAGATCCTTTACTACAGTCGTCATCGTCGTCATCATCGTTATCATCATTAAATGGATTGTTGATGATAGAAAATAATGATGTTGCTGGTAATAATAATAGTAACAACCATACGGTTGATTGGAATCATGGTGCGACTGGATTAGCGATGTTATTAATACAAGCATCAAAGATATATGGATGTAAAAAATATTTACAAGAAGCACATCGATTATGTGATACTGTTATATTCCCACGTGGGTTGAATGAACAATCAGTAACAGTAAACAATAGTAGTAGTAATGGTGACAATAATTGTAATCGTAATCGTAATCGCGATGCTGGTAGTAGAAATAGTGATGCTGGTATGACCGCCTCTAGTACGTCTATGAACAGTACCGCCACCAGTACTGCTACTACTACTACTACTACTCCGAACATGGGCAACGACAATAACAGTAGCCAGCCTAGTCGCAGTATAAAGAATAGTCGACATAATAAAAGCCAATACACCAATAAGAAGGGTCCCGTTGGACTTTCTAGTATGGCTTTATGTTTTCTACAGTTGAGTCTTCTTTGTCGTAACGATGACGACGAAATTGAAGTACACGCAGACGTAAAAGAAAAGAAGGCCACCGCCGATGCAACATCAAGATCAAGTAGTATGTCACTTCAAGGTATATGGAGATCACGTGCTGTACTATATGCACAACATGCACATCAAGAGTGGATGAAATACTTAAAAACGATCCCAGTAACAACAGGAGTTTGGAATGCATTTTCACTTTATGAAGGTATGGGAGGATTAATTAGTTTATTGTGGAAATTATCATTATCGTTATCATTTGATGATAATGATCATGGTGATAATGATATTCAACTTCGTGACAATGACAATAATGACATGGCACAAAAATTGCGTGATGAAATTAATTCGCTTGTACAAATACCTTTATATAGTAACGGCTATGCTTCTGATGTGAACAACGATAATGAATCGATCATGTTATCGTATAAGGATGTAACATTACTACCACCCCCATCATTATCGCATTCTATCGTACTCCCACCACCGTTTTCGCCACTGAAAATCAATAGAAGAACACATAATAGTAATGGATCATCACCGAACCGATCATTAGCCGAATCACGTCGTCGTCGTGCAGCGGTAGAAGCAGAATCTCGACGACGGATCGAGGAAAAGCAGGAACTCGAACGGATTAAGATTGTTGAAGCTAAAGCACGGCGATCAGAAGCAGGAACACTTCGTAAAGCTGCACTTGAATCACGCAAAAAAGCACAATTATTAGCTCGAATAAAGGCATTAGAAGTAGCACGTCAAAAAGAATTCCTTGAAGCGAAACGCAGGGAGGATGATACAGCGAAGAAACGGATTGGAGAAAAGTTGAGGTATGATGCTATTATACTAGCACGTAAACAAGCACAGGAACGAGTAGAAGCGAAACGTAAATCGAAAGAGGAAGAAGACTTAACAAAGTCACGAGCTGAAACAAGACGAAAAGCGATCGAGATCGAAACTAAAAGGAAGACTTTAGAGGAGGATGTTAAGAAAAGGAAAGCTATGATGGAAGCTAGATTACGACGACAAGCTAGTGATGTAGAGATTGCAAAAAGACAAGAAAAAGATAAATTGTTGAAAGAGGTAACAGATCGGAAGCGTCGTGTTATAGAATTACAACGAAAAGAGGAGGAACGTAAACTGCGTGACGATGAGAAACGACAGCGTCAATTGAGAGCGGCTCAAATTGCAAAAGAACAAGAACTGAAACGAAAAATCGTAGAAGCAGCTGAACAGTCACGACGACAAATAGATTTAAAACGTGACGAAGAAGAACGGTCACGACGAAACAAAGAACGAGCACGACGACTAGAAACTCTCCAAAAAAAACGTGGGAAGGACGATGAAGATCTGAACGCGAAGAAGGCAGTAATAGAACGAGAACGCAAGGAGGTAACACGCAAGGCACTAGAAGCAAAGGAAAAACGACGGCGACAATTGCTTCAAAAAAAACTGGAAAAGCAAAGAGATATACAAGAACAATGCTTGAGAGATGAGCTACAAAGGGCATTAGACAAAGAGGTAGAAAACCAACGACGAGAAGAGAAGCTCAAGATACAAGAATCGAAACGGAACAAAAAGCAAGTGTTACCTCAAATAAAACAAGAGAGACGCATTGAGGGTAATGCCGTCTTTGAAATACCAAAATCACCTCCTCAAACGACGACAGTTTATAGCCCATCTTTCTTGGAACGAAAAAAATCTAATCCTACACATTATTCTGCGGCTACAAGCAAATCATCATTATTTTGGTCGCTACAGAATTCAACAAATATCGGAAGTTGTGACAGCTACAAGCCTGCTTTGGTTGCGACGACATCCACGACAGAAGTTAATTATTCTAACAACGATACTAATGTTACTATCTCAAAAGAAATAAACCACGAAAATGAAGGATCTCCACCACAATCATCTTCTCAATTTTCATCATTATCTTCGTCACCTTGGCAAGCACATATTGCAGCGGTGTCAAATAATGATACAAAATAAACTGCAAGTCTTTCATCACGGACCATATCCACTGCCCCCCTTTCGACTGCTACTGCTACTGTTACGACGACGACGAAGAGAGAAAACGACCACTCGAGGTCAGAACCACCATGAAGGCAAATACTAACGCGATGTCAATTTGGGCTATACTATAATATATAATTTGATACCAATAGAGATAGAAAATACACTAGAACCTATTTAAGAGCGTATGTAACTTTGAGTGCTGCAACATCAAGTGTCTCGACACTAGTTTCATCCCTGAGGTAAAACAGCTGTGTTCCCGTTGAAGTTTTGGTCTTAAAAAATGATACCCCGAGCATTGTTAGTGGGTGAAAATGTGAATGCACTTGCACCGTAGGCATTGATTAATAGAATGGCAATACTTGAGTATTATTCATGGATCCCCCTACCTCCTAATCTGCATTATCATCCACCAAAGAACAATACATTAATTGAATCATCATACTAGTAATATTCTATAAAACAACACTCAAATAAATAACTCATGAACATCAGTGATCCCCAGTGCAGCGTGGCCCAACCAATGATGACACATTTATCTGTCAGTCAGACTATTAAAACTTATATATAGAAGAATGAATGTGATATATACTTGGCAGCATGGTTCCTTCTTGCTTTTGCACGGGGGAGGCGGGATGGATGTAGATAGAATAATGATAAGATTATCACTATTTGATAATGATGGGGGGGGTTCTTGTGAATTGGTTGGGGGGGGGGGGGCGGAAATATGCGTAAACGCAACAATCCTGACAAAAAATTATAGAGAAAGGTAAGTCTAATGACCTAACTAATTAAGGATCACGTACCCACTGTGTTACACCACAAGGATGAAACACGTGTACTGTGGAGCTCCACTTAATCGCCACATACCTTCATGATCATATGCGTGCGTCTCTAAGGTAAGTATGAGTAGCAAGCATTATTGTTGGTGCGGTGTACAAATGAAGAGGGTTGTTCAAAAATGAAGCAAGCAGTCCATAAACAAGTTAGATTTTTTGTCAAGTAGGTTTCGCGCAGTCCCCTAGCGACGTGAGGCTGCTACGTTCCTAATCTTGGCGCGAGCGAGGAGTGCATCGGAAATAGGATCTGACATTTGTTTTTTCCCGCGCCTGCAGATGCAAAAAATGTTCTTTCCGCAATTCTAAAAGGTCGAGGGTACACTTCAGATTATCAGACTCAAGAATCTTAATGCGTTTCTTGAGTAGCTCTACATTCATCACCACACAACAAAAGATAAAGGAGAAAGAAAGCAAACGAAGAGTTTTAAGGTGAACACCATGGACGGTAATAATATGGAAAACAATGACGATGAGCAGCAGCAGGAGCAGCAGGAACAAGCTGAATATGAGCAAGAACAACAAGCCGCTGCTGATGAGGATGCACTAAGGAGGAAAGAAAGAGTGAAATTAATTTCGGTCCTTGGAAAAACTGAGAAATTTTCTTTCCGGCAAAGAAATAAAATTGCTGTATTGACCGAGAGGTACCTACAAGATCTAGAGAATGATATCTTTGCTATGCTTTGTGAATTGGATGATGATCCTGAATTTTATCGTGGTTTAGATAGCGATCGTGATACAGCACAGGAAGTTGAAACAGCTATTCGGTTCTTCCCAGACGTTTTGTCAAGACAAAAAACAATTGTATTTGGCGACTTCGACGAAGAATTTGACGACGAGGAGACTGAACGAAGTGTGCATGTTTTCTATCCAATTCAATTACTCTCGCATTCTCTTGCAGACGACTGCTGGCGATGCTACGTGAAGGATGTTTCTTTCATCCCTGTCTTAGCCAGACTAGCAATTGAGCTTGGCTTGTTTGAAAAAGAGAGAGGAGGATTGTTATGTCAAGATTCTGATGGTGGTAATGTTATACAAAATATATTGTATCATGACAGCTTCCACACTCATAATCAGGATCATCGCGAGGAATATCATTTACAAGTTTTGATAGAATTAAGGAAAATGGGTCTTCTAAAGAAAAAAGACATTATAAGGTATGGCCTATTGGACTTGGTGTGTTGCCAATACTTTTACTTTGCAGAGAAGCAATTTCAGTTCTTGGTCGAGTGGGATCCGAATTCATTATGGGAAAAGAATAGGCATGATGGCTGTCTACCACTTCACCATGCCGCTTTACATCGTACCATGCAAGGGTTCCAATACGTATTCGAATATGGAATTCGTTATTATCCAAATAAGAAAGGAATTAATCTTCTATTCCAGCAGAACATAATTGGCCAAACACCCTTTCAACTTGCCTGTGTAGATCACGGACGAGATGAAGTGATGAAGGTCATAGAAGACACTCTCACTCGTTATTCAGACACACCATTATATATTGTTGACGCATTAATAACGGCAGCTATTGATGAAAACGTCCATTTAGATTGTGTGTACTTTCTATTACGGAGAGAACCACCAGATGTATTACAAGAGTTTCGATCATCGACGCCGGCAGTGTTGGCTGTGGGATCGTACAATAACAGTAACAATGATGATGGCGGTGGTGGTGGTGATGATGAAGATGAAGGGAACGATGGAGACAGTAACGTATTGGTGGCAGAATCAACGAATTCGTTCAAAAGAAGAAAAATTAAGTAAAATAAAATTACGAATGGAATATGCTATCTTAAGTGTAGCTGGCTAGAACTTGTAAACAGTGGTAGCAGCAGTAGCAGTAGTGATATTAAATGATGTACGTGTTTTCCTACAATTTTATCTTATTAAGATAATCAATTTTTACTTCATGTTTTATATCTTATTGCTTATGAATACTATTATTGTAAATAGTTAGTTGTCTTTCTTTTCTACTTTCATACGTACACACACCTTTTTTTTATCTTTTTACTATCACACCATGCATGAGGTAGACGACTGCCTACCGTATTTTTTACATATGTATGAACTACCATCAATTTTCCTTCACTTTTTACGTATACTTTTTATTCTTACTTTTCCAATCACAACATGCACACTGTGCCGTATTTTTTACATGTAGATATGAATACCATCGATATATAATGCTTTCTTTCTTCTTCTTCTTTCTTTCATTTCCTTCGAATTAATAACTCCATGTTGTACATTGTAATCGTTCTTTTAATAGATTTGATAATTCAGTTTTAGATAAATGTTTTGTTGTATCATCATCTAATTGTACAAAATGTTCCGTTAATCCATCATAATCTTTCGCAACAATCATACCCCAAATAACAAATAGATTACATTCTTTAAAAATTGTTGCGGTACATTTTTTATAGTCCTCTATATGTTTGTAGAATAATGCTTTATTTTTAGACCAATGTACACCGGCGTACTGTTTATAAATTGTTTTGATTTTTTGTTTTGAGAGAGGATGAGAGGAGAAATCAAGATTATAATGTTAGATAAATAAGGACAAATCAATCAATACCCAGGAATGGACACACACGTCGACGTTTTCCTCCGGACGGATTGATTGCTGTTATGTATGGTTGGACCCGCTGTCCCGATCACGATATAAAGCGAAAATGTCATCATTCATACATTCGTCGTACTGTACATCCCATTTGTTATCCATGCCGTTAGCCATCCATCGAAAACCCAAACCATACCATACCATATCATCCGTCCGACAATACCATCCGACTAACCGAATCACATCCGAGACGAGGCGAAACAACCAAAAACGCATACTGCCCACAACAACAACACCAGCAACAATACAAATGTGATCAAAAACTTGTGTCCTTGTCTTTCTTTTGTTTACATACGTACCTGATGATGTACCACATGATATTCTTCATCTAATGTAAAATTTAAACCATCTAATATTGTCACACTATTGACATAATCATTATCATGATTGGTAGGATCAATAAAGGCATGCCAGGTATAATTGACGGCACTTAATAAGATATTCCCTTCGATTAATGGATACAGTATATAAAATAATGCAAATTGATTCCCCACTATCTTCCAGGCTACCGCGACACCTGCGACATAATAGAGTGTACCACCCATGGATCGATAGACACGTTTCATTTTCGATTCTGCATAAAATTTCTTGATCGAGGATATATTTAAAGCATATAAAAACCAGACATAAACATATCGTAAAAATTCTATAAATGAATCCCTTGGATACGCACCAGTGGAATAAACATCATCACTAGAATTATCATATTTATGATGATTATAAATATGACTTTCGGTGAATGGACCGGGCAATACACCATGAAAAAAACCAATATAATAATTATAAATATATCGTAAACCGAACATGGTATTATGTGGTTCACTAAATAAATTTCCATACGAATGTGCTTCCTTATGACATAAGACATAGACGTACATAAAATGACGATACATAGGACCGATACGTATAATATTATAGATAGCCGCCCGCCACCAAATAAAACCATTCCCATTTCGAATAGAGGTATATTGAGAATAGGCCTCATAAAAGAAATACAATGGTAAAGCCACCCCTAACCATAGTGTGGTATTAATAATAAAGGTATCTTTGGGATGTTTCACTAGACGTTGTAAAATCGTCCAATCCGCAATCCTTTCATTCAATTTAGTAGCTAATGTTGTGATTTGGAAAGTTTTTTGATCCACAAATTCCCAAAGAGAACACGAGATAATTTGAATCACCACTAACGGTAATGCTGTAAAAAATATAAAGGAACCAATCATAAATTCAATCCAACGACTTGTGGTATAAGCAGGAGGTGACGGTGAATCGTTGATGTTGGTGACGACGACAGCTTTGTTGTCGGTGTTGATGCGGCCAGCAGTGTTACTTGTTGTAGAACCACCGCTGGTAGCTGAACATCCTCTTCTTCTTCTAACACCAGTGCCACTAGTCATTGCGTCGTTGTCGCCGTTACTATTCGATGAAGATGATGAAGAACCATCGTCTTCTTGTTCTGAATCACTTCCACTACTACTGTCTGTTGCAGAAACACTAACATCCATACTAGCTTCCTTTGAGTTGACATCACCATATATGTCAGTTTCAGTGTCGTTGTTGTCGGTATTGGCACGAGTAGCCACCATTGAACGTGTGTTCATTTTATTTTATTCTGGTCGAGTAAAGTGAGTGAAATCCAATCCAATCCAATCCTGATTTTCAAGATTTGATTAAGTAGCTGCTTTTTTGCTGTTGCTTATCTACTTAATATGTCCTTCTGCAACGGGGTGCCTCTACTGCTAATACTAGTCGTTGTTATTCTTTACTACTAGAATAGACCTGTTGCTTTTCAGGTTGTTTGTTTAAAGTGCGTTTGAATGTAATACGCTATTTAGTGCTGCTTCACTTTTGAGAATCGAAATGGATTTGTTTTGTTTTGTTTTGCTTTGCTTTGCTTGGTGGCTTATCTTCGTTCGTGGCTGCGCAAAAAAAGATCGAATCGAATCTCCTTATTTACTGTTTTGAAGAACTGTAAGTCCCACCAGTTCGCAATCGCCTGCTGGTCTTCTTTTCTTTTTTTGGATTGAACAGAGTCAGAAAAAGAGACATTCGACGGCCAATGGGGCTTATTTGATGACATACTTACTCGAAAAACTTCCTCAATTCGCCGAAAAGATGTATGTGACAAAAAATGAACGGTTAGAGTTACAATAGGCTATTCAACAAATCTGTGTATTGTTTAGCTTCTACCGTAATGTAGGGCCTTCTGTTTGTGGTCAGTCGTCGTGCACAATCTTAATCAAATAATAATTATAAAGGGGGAATAAAAATCGTTAAATTGATTTTAGGGAAATTATATTATTTTAAATAAATGCCCCCTTTTGGTCGCACAGTTTTGTGCATGCATGCACGTCTGAACTACAACGGAAGGCCTCCTTCAAGTCAAGGGAAGCAGAGGAAAAGGTGCGCCACAAATACATGATACAGTACTGTACCGATGCATGCATTGGCTGAAATAATATTATGCGTGGACGACGAGCAAAAAATGAACCTTTGTTGGCAGGACTCTGTACGCCTATTTACTTTTTCTTGGCCTTAGATTAGATAAACAGCAATTCGAGAAAGGAGTCCGAGGTCGTCTGATTGTTTTCCGAAGAAAGACTGTTTATTTTCTTCTTCTTTGTCACTTTTCCTTCTACAGTACTTCCAATGAGAGCTCATTCATTCATATCATTTGGGCACGAAGAAGTTGGAAAAGCGTCACGCAATAGATTTAAAAAAAATGGTGAAATCCAAATCAAATAATAGATCAAAGTCTGGTGGTAGTAGTAATATAAGCAGTAGCAGTAGTTGTAGCTTCGGCAATAGCAATAGGAATGGCGGCGGTGGAATCAGTAGGACTTCAAGCAGAAGAAGTAGTAATAGTAGTACTTCAAGAAGTAGTAGTACTATTAGAAGAGGCAGTAGTAGTAGCGGTAGCGGTAGTAAACGACGACGACCACGTCGAATCAATACAAATAATTGGAATGGTTGGAAACCAATTATACAAAGCAGTAGTAGTGCTTCATTAATTGGTTGTGCTGCTGGACCACCAATTAGAATTATTTCTAATTTATTTCCTGATACTGCTATTGCTACTGCCTCTGCCTCTAATATGAAGGCTGCTGCCTCTAATATGAAGGATCCTGCTTCATCGTCGTCGTCATCATTCCAAGCTGCTGCTACTGCTGCTGATCCATCTCCTTCCACTGTGGCTACCATTTCTACCAACGGTGATAGTATTGTCTCGTCATCATCGTCATCTGTCAGTAGTAGTAGTAGTAATAATAAAAGACAATGGATTTCTGGTGTAAAAAGTGTTATACAACATATTAAAAATAACAGCGACCAATGGGAATGTAAATTAGCCATGAAAGATGGGAATGTGAATTTTAATAGTTTTGAATCATTTCATTATGAATATTTACAAAATAATGTCACATATGGACAATTATATTATGGCAAACAAACAACAGAAAATATATTAATTGATGCTGGATTAATGAATATGAACATAAATAACAACAACAACAACAATAATCCTACTAGTACTGCTAGTACTAGTACTAGTTCAACAAAATCAGCTGTAGTACCAAAAGGTGCAATAATCTCTTCAATTGATCGTAATTTGATTATTTTTTTAAGTAATGATATAACATTCTCTGGTACACATCGTGATGGTACACATTCTATATTATATGTATTAAGTGGTACCAAATCTATTTACTTAGCACCACCTGATACAGATGAAAGAATGAATTTACTAGAATATGAAAATAATGATAATATAGCAACAAATTCATTAAAATATGATCCATTTCAGCATCAAGAAGAATATGTTGGTATGGGAGAAGACAAGTCTGTTTGGAAACGTGTTGATTTAATTCCTGGTGAATCATTATATATACCAAAGGGTTGGTGGCATAATGTATATAGTACATCCAATACTGTTGCATTTTCAATTGATATTAGTATTGATACATTACCAAAACATAGAAATGCTGCATCTGAAATTAATGCATGTAATACTATTATTACTACTGCAGAAGAAGAAGAAGATGATGATGACGACGAAGATTATTATAATAATGAAGGAAAGAAGAGGAAGGCATCATCATCATCATCATCATCATCATCGAAGGTTGGCGATGATGATGTAACACGACCTTCCTCCTCACCATCACTACTACTAAAGAAGAAGAAGAAGAAGATAAAACGACAAGGAAAACCTCTTATAAGTAAAGTAGAAGGATTGGAATATGAAACATCATTATATGGCATATGTCCTGGTATTTTCTCTATCATTGATAATACTACAACAATAACAACAGCACCACCGTTAAGGACAGCAACAGCAACTGCAGACGATTCGAATAGCGTAGGACCAACAACAACGGAACAGCAACTGCAACATCAACAACAACATCAACATCCAGTAGTAGAACAACAACAACAACAACAAGAACCACCATTGTCACCAACTCCACCTCCTGGTGCGTTGGGAGGGGAAGAATATGATGAAGAAGAAGAAAAAGAATTACAATCATCATTATCATCATCGTCGTCGTCGACGTTGCCAAAATATCCACCTCAAGCAGATCAAGAAAATTCAGTTTCACTAATAGCAACAGCAAATACAGATAATTCGAATGATACTGGAGGACTAACAACAACTACTGAACGGCAACAGCAACAGCAACAGCAATATCCAGCAGAAGAAGAAAAACAACAAGAACCACCATTATCACCAACTCCTTCTTTTGGTGCGTTGGGAGGAGAAGAATATGACGAAGAAGAAGAAGAATTACAATTATCATCATCATCATCACTGTTGTCGTCGACGTTACCAAAATATCCACCACAAGTAGTGACGGCAGCTGCAATAACTCCTCCCCCAGAAGAATCTCAGTCACCAAATGCAAAAATAGTGGCAGCGGGAGAAGAAGAAGAAGAAGAAGAAGAAAATTTCTCCTTTAACATCACCAAAACCATTATCGCCTTTGACAACAGCAACAGCAAAAGTAATCGAGGAGGCAGAAGATGATGCAACAAAAACGAATACAACTGGAAAAAATGATGATAGCAGCAGGGGCGGCAACAACAGTACATAAAAAGTTGATAATTCTAGATATACCTACAGGATTTTTTTTAAAAAGGTCTATGATATGAAATTCTATGATTAGAGTAGTTTTGCGTAGATTCCGTTACAAATTACGATTCGTCCTAGCTTGTTTACTTGATAGGAATTTGCATATTTAGCTGCTACAAGATCAATATGCATTTACGTTCACAATGCATTGATAAAAGTAAAAAGTTGAGAAAAGCAATTATTGCATTTCCCAGAGATAAAACCTCATCGTACAAATACAAATACAAAAATGAATAATAGCAACGAAAGGAATGAATACAAACACACAACGAGTGTAAATCACCTACCACAACATTCAAAAAAAAAAGTTAAATTGGAGTTAGAGTAGAGAAAACGCTGGCATGACGGATGAATCATTCATTACTTTCACCAAACGGTATAATATTATTCATGGCTATGGTTAGAGCTTGGGAGAAATTAGCGTTGCGTCCAACCAAAATCAAAATATGAAGACAGTCGCACAAAACAAAACAGTTACGCTGCTGTACAGTCGTATAATATAGAGTATAGGAACACCAGTATGGAGCACAAGTCGAAGTTAGTTAACAAAAAAGAGACGATCTTTTGTCCGATCGGCGCCTTCGAAATTCTTCTTCTGCTGTTGTGTGTGAGGAACATATCACCTTCTAGTTGTAGTACAGTAGTCCAATTATTTATTCGGTCTTACTATCCATCTGAAGCCTTTTTTTTGTCGCATGCTCACTCCCCCTGTGATACAGTATGTCGTTGTCGCCTCCTGACTTGATTAATTCTCTTCCTCCCCCCTTCTCTTCACCACTGGGCTATAATATCTTCTTGAAGAAAGTCCTGATGCACAATTAATCAAGAATGAATCAAGATACGGCAGTTCTCGATTTAGAACGAAGTTTCGAAAACTAAAAGAACAGTTAGTTACAATTAATTCGAATATTTATTTTTTAGATGCATGACGCACACACTTTGACAAGTACTGGTAAGATTCCGATTACCGAAATTTCACTCGTACTAAAGTACGTACGAATCTTCGTCTGTAGGAATCCTACCAGCTGCTTTTTACACGCACGACGCGTGTTTTTGATTTTCCCGAACACATCATGCAAAAGTCTAAGCAAAAGGACGGGCAAAAAAAAATTTAGTAGCTTCACGATCGAAACTTCTAATCAACGATGTATGTTCGGCATGCATATCTCAACAATAATTAAAACACTTGTAAAGTATTACCATCATGGATGAACACGACGAAGAAGATCATGATAATATAATGGCGATGGAGGAGGAAGAGGAAATTCATGATCATGATCATCATCAACATGAAACTGATGGTGACGATGAGGAAGAAGAAATGGATGACATGGAACCAACACGAGTTGTAATTCACAACAACAATAATAATAATGCTAACGTTAACAACAACGCCAATAATGAGCATGAAATAGATTTTTGGGAACACGAACCAACAAAAGATGAAATTTGGGAGGTAAGATTCAATGATTCCAATCAATTTCAATTTTTGTCATCGCGCACTCATGACTAAAAGTGAAATCGTCAAAGTATAACAAGATTCCCGATGCTTTTTTTTTAATTCAATTTTTATCAATACACACAAAAAGAAAGAGGGAAAACATATTTTCTTCTTGACAACATGACAATGTTATTGCTTATCGGATCATGGTTTCTCAGTTATAACAGAGTCGCTCACTCACAACTCACTTCTCGCCTTTTTGCTTGCATTTCACACCACATTTCAAACGTGTTGTATCAGATGAAACGTACGAATAAACCGTTATCGGAATGGTTAAAGATTTTATGTAAGGATTGGGTAGCTGATACTAATATAGAATTGATTAATAATATTGATACGAATTTTGAATCATACAAACCGTATTTGAAGGGAAAATTATCAAGTCAATTATTATGTCGTCTTTGTATTCCATCCGAACAGAATACTGGTACTGGGGGTAATAATAAGGGGAAACACCAATCACAAGATGACGACGGGGATCGTGGTGAGGATGGTGAAAGTAATAGCACTAGCAAACCGTCTGCGTTATCGTTTTCGTCGTCATCTTCGAGTATGAAAGATTTTTGGAATAATGTTCTAAATATTCAGGATGAATTTGATAAAGCGTATTTAATTGCACAAGTGGAACGATTTTGTGTCCTGTATGATATTCGGGGAATTCATCAGCAGGCACAACAACAAGCACAGGCCGCTGCTGAACAAGCCGCTGCATTGCACAATAAGTTTATTGTTCCAACAAATGAAGCTGCTGCCGCTGCTGCTGCAGCACTTTATGGTGATTTAGTTGCTAATGCTGCTTCACACGCTGCAATTGCTGCTGCTGCTGCTTCAGCTTCTGGTACTACAGGAGGAGGAGGAGGAGGAGGAGGAGTCAATTCCACAGATTTTATGATCCATCAACAGGCAATAGCAGCAGCAGCAGCTGCTGCTGCTGTGAATCATCAACATGGAATGAATATTCCACCACATTTCTTAACAGCGGATGCAACCGCTGCAGCTGTTGCTGCTGCACAACATGCGGCACAATCTGCGAATAACTCGAATAATGATGATGACGAGGATGATGACGATGATGGCAATGGAGATCATCATCATATCAACAATAACAACAACACTAACAAATTATCGTCACCATTAAAAACGAAAACATCATCATCAGCAACACCACCAAGTCCTGTAAGTGCATCATTATTATTGACAAAGGCCCAACAGCAAGTGAAGAATGCAGAACGTGCATTAGAACAAGAACGTCGTGCTAATGCTAAACGTGAAGCAAAACGTATTTCACTTGATAAGAAGGTTGCTAAGCAACGTGAGCGTGAATTACTACAGGTACAAAAACAACAAGAAAAGTTGACACGTGAAAAAAACGCGTGAAGATAAACGACAGAAGAAACTAGATGACCGACAAACAACGTGAACAATTTGCACTAGAACAAAAGGAGGCAGCATTACGCCGAGCTGCTGATTTAGTTGCATCCAATAGAGTACCAATTGAAATTACACGTAGTAGTTCCTCAAATAATAATAATAGCAGTGGTGGTGCATCATCATCATCAGCAGCATCCAAACTAAATAAACTAAAAAGACTGCAACAGCAACAGCGACAACAACCATCATATTCTATTACTAGAAAACGTAAAAAAGGTACTGATGATAGTAGTATTAATATTAGTGATGGTGGTGGTGGTGGTGGTCCACAACAGCAAGACCAAGCACAAGAACAGCAGCAATCATCATCGACCACGACCACGGACGACAATAGCACCAACAAAGTCCTTACTAACGCTGATACTACTGCTACTATTATTAAAAGCGAGGCTAATACAACCTCAAATATTGCATTATCAGCATCAGCATCAGCAGCATCATCATCACTATTATCGCAACAGCAGCCACCAAAGAAACGTGCTCGATCTGCAATTACTGTATCAACAGCAAGTGACTTATATCAAATTGTTACACATTCACAAAATTTATGGTCAAGGTATAATAAAATTGCAAAAGAACATAATTCACGAGTCAATTGGATAACAGTTGCTAAAGAATTAGGTATACATGTTAAAGTTCGTGAAAAGTATGCAAGGATGCATTCACGTGCCAGACAACGTAATTTTGATTTTATTACTAATGGTAGGAAGATTTTGTTGTTGCTTTGTATTGTTGTGTAATTCTTTGTGATTATTTATTTGATTCATTCGATGCTCATTCCCTCCCCCCTTATTATTTAACTTAACTCGACTCAATTCGAAATTGCCTTCTTTCCTTCCACTGATCATCATCCGAAAAAAATCACTAAACAAATGTTTATTAATATACTGTAGGCCATTTAAAGATAAAAGATCATCCTGAAATATTCTTAGAACCAACAACTGCCGAGCGACAAGCCAAGATGCCACCTCCACTGCCTACTGGTACTGTAACAGTATCATCAACAGCAACAGCAGCAACGACTACAGCGGCAGCAGCAGCAGCAGCAGCAGATACCACTACAACGAACAACAATCCAGAAGAAGTTGTTGCTTTACCAGCAGTAGCAGCAGTAGCAGCAGTGTTGATAACGCCAACGCCAACATCGGCAGCCACTACTACTACTGAAGTCTGTCTTCCTCCTTCGACTCTTAATGCTGCTGTCGCTGAGTCGTCGTCGTCGTCGTTGTCGGTAGATCAGCAATCGCATCATATTGATGCAGCTGTCGAAGCAGCTGCAACAGCTGCTGCAGTTGTTGATGCATCGGTCATTGGTGATACTACTGGTGTTGTTATACCGGCATCAGTGCCACATTTACCACACGCCAGCAATACTACAAGTGATATTGGTGATATTGGTATCAAAAATAACAACAGCATCAAGGATGAAGCAGCAAGGGCAACGACGACGATGTTGTCGACTTCGGGGAATACTGCAACGAATACAAGTACTGTTACGGTATAGGGGGGAGACATAAAAGTAACTGTAACGATTAGAATGAACGCAAAACCCGCAAAATTGGGCTACAACCAATACGAAAGTGAGCTCAAATCATACAGATAAAATAAATAAATAATAACTACGATATATAGTATGATTGATCAGGTATTTGTACGCACAATTTTTCCTCGTCGCTAGTCTAGCTAGAGCAACAAGATCTGCAGAATACAAGCCAAGGAGATGTTGATGGCGATCATTGTTCGATGATGTGTGAGGACGACAACGCTGGCGGTGACGAAGCCAAAGGCGGCTGTGCCGTTTCTTCTCTGACTTTCTCATCAAGTGTGTATCATCGCAGGTAACAACTATATAGCCTCGTCATCATTGTCATCAGATTATTGTTGCGGACAAAAGCAATGCATCAATGTTTTGAAACCCAAGTACTTCGCGTTGCGAGTACTGTAGAGTGGCACACACGCGAGTGCTGTTTATAATTGAATTGAACTGCTGTAGGAGACCAGTGCTGGAAAATTCCCATTACAGCATACCAGAATCGATAGAGATTTATATCATTTTGTTAGTACATTGTGCCTGATACCGGTAGCAACAGTAATCTATGTAGCTAGAGGTATTTTTTCTAAGGATCCCCCCCCCCCCAATACGTGTCACTATGTATGTAATGCTAATATAAATAAAATACTGTTGAAGCTGGACTCACTCTACAGATTTATAATAAGACAAGATCATGGCACCCCAACCACTTTGGCTGAAAAATAAGACTACTGTAGATTTTAAATTCCAACAGTCGCGCGCAACAGCCAACTTTCGTCGTTTATCTCTTTTTGTACTTCAAGTAAGTATTGGAGCAACATCGGCTCATAGAAGTAGATTAAACAAAAGAAGATACTTAGGCATGCACGCATTAACTCTCTCTCTAATTATTATTTGTACGTACAATAAGTAATAGGCCGCCAACTTTCATCATAAGATTTTTATATCGGTATTTATCTCTTCTTGAACAGTACTTCAAAGTAAGTACTGTACTTCCTGTACAGACCGAGCGAAGAATTGGGCGGACGGTATAAGTACAACTTAGGGTTCTCATTTTTATTTAGGTTGATTGGAAATAATGACATATTTATTTAAGCAAGCATTCTTTGTGGAGACTTAATAACATTGAGCGCGCCACTTATTATGATTGGGATAATTTTTGAGCGCTCCACTAATTGAAGTACTTATTATGATTGAGACGACGATAATTGTGAAATGATATATTATTTGAGAACTTCCAATACGTACTTATTATGATTGAGCGAGACGAACATTCGATATATCATTAATATCGATTGTATGGTATTGTGATTGATTCCTTCCTACCTTATTCTTTTAGCTTATTACTGTACTTCAAGTAGTGGAGCTTTTACCATTTAATTTAATCTAATTTAATTTACATCTGTAAACAAATACACGGTGCACTTCTGCAACGATTGTACATTGCACATTGATTGCTTACTCACATGCAACTTACTATCAAAACTTACTTCAGTAATGCTTTTGTACTAAGTTTACAATTAACTTAGTTATAGAACTTCATACGGTGGTGTAGCGTTGTTTATTATCGATGCATAAACAGTACAGGATGTTCGAAGACGGTAGCAGTGAAGGTAGTAATAGTATACAGTCCTTTTGGACAAATTGGACGAATTTGACGAGCAGTAGCAGTAGCAGTAGTAGTAGTAGCAGTTTCAGTATTGTTGTTTACTGAATACTTTTACTGTTATGATAGTAACACTAATGATAAAATATAAGATAAATCAAATGTCAAAAAAGCATTACAAATCCAGTAAAGGTTTCCCATCAGCACCAGGTGCACATTGGTTAGTTGGTCATACACATATTATTCGGAATGGGTAATAGTAATAGTGGTAATAATCGTAATGGTCGCAATAGCAAAAGTGCAACGGTGACAGTAATAATAGTGGAAGTAGTAATAGTGGATCTGGAGAGAATTATTTTTACATGGATATCAAAAAGTCTATGTTGATTCGGCACATCCAATTCCGGTGTGGCAAGTTTATGGTTTTTTCATATACCAAGTATATCGGTATTACAAGGAAAAGATGTTAAAAAGATCTTATTATCATCTTCCTATAGAAAACCAAATAAATTATTAGATGCACATATCTTTAATATGTTAGGGAAACGAAATTTAATTTCATTAACAGGAAAAGATTGGAGAAATTATCGAAGTGCTGTACATAAATCATTATTTACACAAGCAGTTGTAAAACAATCTCAACATGCTATGCATGTGGTTGGTAATACAATGGCCACATCACTTCTACGTGAAATTAGTGCTGCTGCAGCAAAATCATCTGCAAAGTCATCACAATCATCACAGAACAAGAATAACGATGAAGCAAAACGTGATAGTGCCAATGCCAATGCTAATGCCAGTGATAGTGATAGTGCCAGTGCCAGTAGTAGTGAGGGTGATGCTTATATAATACGTTTAATATTACCATTAATGAAAATGTGTACCATGGATGCATTTGGTGTAGCTGTATTAGATGGATATGAATTTCAATGTTCCAAAACATTAACATTAATGCCAATTGCTGCATCGTTTGATTATTTAATATCAGAATTTAGTCGTCGATTTAAAAGACCATGGGATCCCACCACATTTCTATATAATATTGTACCCACAAAATCGAATATCGAATATAGAAAACATCAAAAATATATCAGAAAGTTTGTCGAGGAACAAATAAGTAATGCAAGAAAACGTATTGTATTAGACGAAGAGGATGAAGAAAAAGAAGAAAATCAACAACAACAACAACAAGTGGAAGTTGAACAACAAAAAGATCACGGTATTAATCAACAAAATGGTAACGTCAACACCAAGAACAGCAACAACCAAGAACCACACCAAGAACCACAGTAATAAGAATCACCCACACAAACACAAACAAGAATTATTAACAAACTTAATAAAGGCAGCAGCAGCCGCAACTAACAATTACAATAACAATGGCGATGGTGATGGCAATGATCATAGCTATGCTGCTGACACTAATAGTAACAACAGCACAACAGACAACACTAATAAGTTAGCAGAAGAAACGCTTGGTGATGTTATGATGACATTATTATTTGGTGCCTATGAAACAGCAAGTATATCAATGACATATACCTTATATTTACTTGCTATAAATCCTATAATACAATCGAATTGTGTGAAAGAAATTAATACTGTAATGGGTAGTGGGAATAATGATTGTGATGATGATGACGACACTACTGATGTTGATGATACTGATACTGATATTGGTATTGATCAACTACCATATATGAAAGCTGTTGTATTGGAATCATTACGATTATTTCCACCGTTACCAGTCACAAGACGTAATATAACAAAACCAATTACATTACCATCGAATGGTATGACATTACAAACAGGTCAACTTGTAAATATATCAATATGGAATGTCCAACGTTCTAAATTTAATTATCCATATCGTCCAAATGATATTATACCAGAACGATGGGTACGAAAACGTAGACGTAGAAGAAGACGAGATAAGCAAGATAATAACAGCACAATAATGATGATGAGATGATGATGATAATTATACCAGTAGTACTAGACCAATCAGTGATTGGGAAGAACGTGGACCCGACGACGATGATGATGATGACGCTAATGAGGATGATGATAACGAAGATACTACACATAAGTCACGTCAACGTCAACGTAATATAAATATGCCACCTGCAAATCGTGATGCATTTTGTACATTTGCGGCTGGTGCTAGGAATTGTATTGGTCGTGTATTTGCTATGCAAGAAATTGTGATATTATTAGCATGTTTATTAAAAAATTAAAATTTGATGTAATACATGATAATTATCAGATATTACCAAAAATATCAGCATTAACACAACAACCGGATGATAAACTACCAATGAAAATTTCGGTCCGATAGAGATAATAGATAGATCAGTAGTCCGTAATAATAGTCCGGTCCGTAGTCCAGTCCGGGTGAGAACAAAATAAAGGAGGTGGGTAATACAGCAGGTAATAATAAGTACAAAAATAAGATACGAAACGATAAACAATTTATGATGATAATAATAGACGCTACGCTTGGTTATAATTAATAATCCCCAAAAATTAGCATAGAGGGGGGCAAAAAAAAGTACTTGGGGACACAAAAATGTATTCGGGGACAAAATAGCCCTCGAATGAATTCTAAATATAAAAACTAAATCATGCCCAAAATTTTACTAGTATTTGTTATTGTAGTATATAATAACAACTTTAGCATCAAGTATATACACCTAAAAGGTCATTTTGGAGAATTAAACTATGAAGTTTACAATTGATCTATTGGGTGGAGAACTGTTATATTCCTTAGTATTGTAAGCCTACTGGTATCTCACAATGCAGGCTCACACACAGAACCCACATTTTAGGGATTTAAAATGTATGGGTACACACAGCAAAATATCTCATTTGAAAGTGTTGCAAAGGACAACACAGATGAGTTGGGTTCACTAGCATCCGTATAGTGTATTAGAACATTGTGTTTGCCTCCTACAACTTTTTTGTCATGTGGTTGCTGGAAAAAAAATTGTTTTGCTGATGTGGTAGGAACACAAATAACAACATGATTTTTGATCAGAGATGAACCACAAAATATCTCATTTGAGAGGGTTTCAGATGACACCACCAGATGAGTCAGGTACACAAATATTCACATAGTGTACTAGAACATTGTGTTTGTCTCCTACAACTTTTTTGTTTGTGTGGTTGCTGAAAAAAAATTGTTTTGCTGATGTGGTAGGACACAAATAACAACATGATTTTGGATCAGAAATAATGAACCACAAAATATCTTATTTGAAAGGGTTTCAGAGGACAAAACCAAATAGATTAGGTGCACTAACATCCACATAGTGTACAAGAACATTGTGTTTGCCTCCTACAACTTTTCTATACCTCTGATTGAGAAATAAAATTTATTTTGCTGTTGTGGCAGGCACACAAACAACATGATTTTGGATCAGAAATAATGAACCACAAAATATCTCATTTGAAAGGATTGCAGACAACAATACCAGATGGGTCGGGTGCACTAGCATCCGCACAGTGTACTTGAACATTGTATGTGCCTCCTTCTACTTTCACCTCCTTATGGTTGTGGAATTAAATTCATTACACTGTTATGGCAGGCACACAAACAACAACATGATTTTGGATCAGAAATAATGAACAACAAAATATCTCATTTGAAATGGTTACAGAGGACAACACCAGATGGGTTGGTGCACAACCATCCACATAGTGTACTATAACATTGTCTTTCCCTCCTACCATTCCTGGTGGTTCATCATTACTTGACTAGTGGAGTTTGGTTATTGGAATATTAAACAACTTTGAATAATAAGATGAATACTTCCCTTAGGTTCTAGAACCAGCATGGTGCACCAAATACCACCAGTCATCCATCTCATACCCATGGGAGATGAACCAAGGGTCATGACCCCTCATACTTACCTTATTCTTGCCTCCAGCATTTGGCCAACATGTCATATTTCCATGCCCAAAAGTACCATTTAGAAATAGGCTGCCACAACAACAACAGAAGGAATCAGACCATAGTTTGAACACCCAGATACCTTCCATATATGCATATGGTCAAAATACACCAGCAATATTTGGAACATTTGCCATATTGGTGGTGTGGTGGGGCGGGGAACAATAGAACAGACATAAAATGGCCCAAAATGCCAAATGCACACATTACAAAAATATATGAGATACCACAGGGCCCATACCAGGTATGCTAAGTCCCAAATCAAAATAGCTAGGCATCAAGCTAATCATGAAGGTTTTGGATTATATCATTGCTTTAGGTAACCATACATATATTTTGGTTGTCACGGGTCAAAACCCAACACTATTAAAACACACAATTTCTCTAAGTGCCAAGTGTGCATGTAATCAAGGCCGTGATGCACCATCAATACAGACCTAATAACCTTGAAAAATTATATGGAGCTCAACATTACACCTATGGATACAAGGTCCAACTATTGCTTAGGGCTGTAGGGAGGTTAGGAAGGTGTCAGGGTGTGCTAAGCCCCCAAAAGGGTCATTTAGGCCCTCAAACAGGTTTCCCCCTTTAGCGCCCACATCAGCATGGTCCTGCCCATAGCTTGCCAAGTTTATATTGCCTTTGGTGTATATATTCAACCCCATGTGCTTACTTTGGAAAGTTCATCCTTTTGAGTGTGTCTAGGTCACATACCCCCAAAATAGGTCATTTTCCCACGTCCTAGGCTGCATCACACCCTTTACCACCTTCCAGTGTGTGAAGAACACATACCTAGCGCCCCAAAGTCTGGTTCAGGTATCCACCCTATGTATATTAAGCTCAGATTATACCATCTGATTCGGACTTTATACATGTTAGGATGGGTTAGAATGCCAGAAAGTGGAGTGGTACAGGTAGCAAGTACCACAGGACATGATTTTGTTTTTTCTGTGTTATTTAAATTAAAAGCTAAATAAGTACAAGTCTGTCCTTTGACGAGATGTTAAAGTGTTAATAAATAAGTGCTTTTTCTTGCACGAACATCTTAGTGTTTTTAATTAACTAAAAAGCCTGAAAGAGTTAAAGTGTGTTCAAAAACGTGTAAAGTTAAAGTGTTTTGCCTGTAGTGGAACCGTTACACACGTTCTTGGCAACAAGACTGAATAGTAGTTAAAGGAGACCCATATGCAAGCTATGTGAGCATGCTATGTGCTATCAAAGTACAGTAGTGAAATATTCCTAGTAAGCATTGAACAGTCAGCCTGTCTGCGGAGCCTCCATTCATAGAAGAATATATCACACACCTTTTGTATTTACATACATGATTGATTCTCCTAGAATAAGTGTTTGCATTTAGATAACATAAAGAGATTCAAGTGTTGCTAGTTAATAATAATTATAATCAATCAGTGCTGTTGCAGCATCACAAATTTTGGGTCTTTCTATACCCCAACATTTATCATGTGATTTCCCCCTTTAGGTAGGGATTTTTCTGCCACATCCCTGAGATGATCATTAACTACTACTGAATGGTGGAGTTTTTCAGTCCATGCTAGTACAGTGTAGTAGTGTAGAATAATGTTGGCGGGTCTACTGCTGGCTTGCAAGCCTTCCTAAGGCTGTGAGGGGCGAAGATGCAGCTACTATAAAATGATAATAAGTTAACAATACTATATACAGACAAGAATTAGGCAGTACACACAACACATAAGGATGCAATTGATACCATTTAATATTCTCAAATTATAGGGAATGAGTTTGGAATACTTATTTGTCTCTGCATTGGACTATAGATAACTTGACCTATGTGATAAAGAGCTAATGTATTGAAATGACTAGATCCTCTATTATTGTCTTATTAATTTTGTGTTAAGAAATTGTGGGTGCTTCCTGTCTTTGCTCTATCCTTCAAGAGGATTGTTTTAATACATACTGATGGTGGGCTTTATTTGCCACTGTGAGTGATTTCGGTGAATGTATGAGGCTATTTAAACTACTACTGATTAGCATTGCGAGCTTAAGTGAGCTTTTGCGGTGAACTTTGTATTCCACCGATCAGAGTACTTTATGTTTCACTACGGTTCTTCTTGTTCTTGTTCAAGGCCTTTGCGCATCGCCTCGAGTTTTCTCGGTAGCGCGACTAGCCAAAATCTTAATGGTTGTAGCCGCGTCGTAGTGGCATGACGAAATATCATAAACGCTTCAACAGAACCTAATAAGTAAAGGGTAATAGGTTAAACAAAATAAACTGACACGGAAAATATATCACGTACGGCGTTTCGCGTCGACATCGATATCGACATCGACATCGACGTCGACATCGACGCAGATCAGACCTTATCAATAGAAACACGTCCAAAGAAATAGCAATATGAGTCGACGTCTGTTGACTACTAGCAGTCTACGTTGATCTCACGTAGGAAAAAACCGATGTGGTATATGACGTTTAGAGAGTCGACGTCTGTTGACTACTAGTAGTCTACGTTGATCTCACGTAGGGAAAAAAAGTGATGGATGAACACAGTAACTGCAGCACAACTTTTAAATACCTAAACTTTTTACATTTGTTGACACAAACCTCACAATTAATAAAAAGCTCACAACAAAAAACAACAAGTACCGCTTCCAATACAGCGAAGTGCTAGACAAAAACAACAACACACTATCTCTCCCTACTCCCTCTCCCTACTCATCGACCATCATGACATCAACTGGAAAAGCGACGAATGGTGCCGCCCTCAAAGCCACCCACCTTCAAATGTCTGAAGCAAGTATTAGATGGGATCAAGCTGAAAAGGGATTTTTGACAGATGCAGAACGTATTGCAAAGAACATGGATGTTGATGGAAAGGGCACTTATCAAGAGAACAATCTGTGATGTTGGGTACACAGTTTCAAAGCTTGAAGGAAGATAATAAATCAATCAAGAAGCAATTATATGGTCTTGCTGTTCTTTGTGTCTTGTTATGTATTGGAACTATTGCTGGTACTGTTATGGCTGTCAAGAATAGTAAGGATACTGTTGTTGATATGAAAACTGGTATAATGAAAGTTAATGGTAGTAATGGTGGTAATGATATTGTTACTGTAAAGGCACAAGGCACAACATTTCAAACAACTGGAAGTGTTACAATGAATGAAGAAACAACAACAGATGGGAAAACCTTTACAAAACTAGTGGTTGGTCATTGTGTTTCAGTTGAAGACATTGCTAGTATGTGGTTAGCAAATGAAGAAGGAAGTGATGCGCGTTTAGTTATCGCAGAGGTTAATAATGATGGTACTGGTGATACTGATACTGATACTGATACTGGAATTAGTAGTATTGAGCCTGTTACAACTGGTCGTGCTTCATGGAACCAAGACCATATTGTTATGGGTGGTATGACCTTCATTCCGAATGAAGAATGTGCCAGTGGCAATCGTCGCCGTAAATTATTGGAAAGTAACGTTATTGAAAGTAATGGTATGTTACCATTTGATTCTGTTTCAATCCATCGTTCTTTGAAGCAACGTGTTGACTTTCTTGGTGGTCGTCAGTCTAGAAGTAGGCATGACAGTCATCTCATTGATAGAAGGTTACTAGGAGAAGGTTATGTTGTGGCTGTAGTTGCCCCTTTAGATGCAGTAACCCCCACAGTCTTCCTTGGAACTGCCGCCAACTATGTTATCCTTTCAAAGGCTGGTATCACTAACGTACCCAGCTCGAAAATTACAGGCGATATTGCTGTCTCGCCCATCGCTGCGACTGCCATGACTGGTTTTGGCTTGATCAAGGACAGTACTAATAGATTTTCGACGTCTACGGATGTTACAGGAAAAGTCTATGCACCGGACTACGCCTCTCCCACTGCTACTTTGTTGACCACCGCGGTCTTAGACATGGGGGTTGCGTACACCGACTCCCAAGGACGTTCTGCCTCTAACGACTTTTACCACAATATTAGAGGAGGAGCAATTGGCGGCTTGGAGTTTGGACCTGGTGTCTACACTTTCACCACAGGTATTAGTATCACAGACCATATTAAATTTAGTGGCACCGCATCGGACATCTTCATCATTAAGACAGCGGGGAGCGTGACTCAAGCAGCAAACACCGAAGTGATTCTGGATGGTGTCAAAGCAGAGAATATCTTCTGGTCGATCGCAGGAACGGTTAACATTGGCGCAGGTGCAAAAATGAAGGGAACCCTCTTGGTTGCGACAGCCGTTACATTCGTTACGGGTGCCGAATTGGACGGCCGTATTTTGTCGCAGACTGCAGTTGCCCTTGATAAGAATACCATCACTCAACCAACGGAGTAAACTGTGGCATAAAAATGCGAAACGAGAAGGTTAGTATCAATATATTCCGCTATCTGAGAGATTTAAATCAGTTGTGACGGTGGTAGCGACGACGGTGACAACGACAATGATGTAGGTAATAACCAAAGAAAAGACAAAAATGACATTGGGTGCCGTTCCTATTCATGGAAACAAAACATACATATTTAGTAAATAAATCAGAATTAATGTTAACGAGATATCAGATGTTCCTCTAGGCCTACTAAAGAAAGAATTATAGAGTATACTGTTGAATCTTCTTTCCCTCTTAGTTTCTAGTGTGCTGTACCGTAGTAAGAATCAATCGATCATGCTGTGAGTGTTTAAAAAAGATTGAATCTATAATTAAATATTATAAGCTTGTTTGGAAGCAAGTTTTGTTGTTAAGAAATCCTATTATTATTAATATCGTGTAATGTTCTAACGTACGACGTAGCTCGATTACAAGTACAAGATGCATACTTGTAGCGGACCCCAACGAAATATTGTCTTCTTTTTGGAAATGATAGCATATCGGTATTTACAGTATTTATTTGATCGCAGTCTGATCACGCGAAGCAAGTTACATTGAAAACAATCGTCGAAATTATTAATGTTCGCTATGTCCCCGTTCTCAAAGGGGCGCGGATAACTGGGAATGATTGGGAAACGTCGACATCGTCGTAGTATTCGCATCGTCGTTTTGTACGACGAAAATACCAGTCATAAACGTTTCATTAATTAATTAGTAAAGGAAAATATTATCAGATCAAAACGGTTTTTTAGAAGATCGATAAGTATTTTAGATTTTCGAACTAGAGTTTTATTGTGAGTGACTCAACACTTCTGTCTTCGTTGTATGCGTAGTCGTAATACAAAGAGAAGTAATAATATAATCAATCAAAAACGGTTTTTAGAAGATCGAAAAGTATTTAAGATTTTCGAACTAGAGTTCCTATGTGAGTTCCTCAACACTTTTGTCTTCGTTGTATGCGTAGTCGTAATACGATATATATTTTTATTTACTGCCAAAACCTCGCTAGCTATGTTGAACTTTTAATCGTACGCATGGTGTATTATCATATATGTAAACGTATTTAGTCGGAGTATCAAGAAAAAATTCAAAAAAAAGTCCTCGAGCATTTAATATATATAATGATTAAAAAGTGTACATACTGTAGAAAGTAAATGGGAATGGATAGGAAACGCGTCGTGTGTATTGGAGAATCAAAACGACATCACTCGACTCGGACTCAACAAACTAATAGTCCACAAAACACAATAGCGAAACATAATTGCATTTATATATCATTCCGCTTCCACTACAGAGACGTGCTATACACTAAAACAACACACTATCTCTCCCTGATCATCGACCATCATGACATCATCTAAAAAAGCGACTAATGGTGCCACCCTCGCAGGCACTAAACAGTTTTCCCGCATTCAAGCCGACTTGAAATGTCCGATGCAAGTATTATATGGGACCAAGCCGAGAAGGGATTTCTAACGGATGCTGAACGTATCGCAAAGAACATGGACATTGGTGGGAAAGGACATTTATCAAGACAAGAATCTGTATTGCTGGGCTCACAGTATCAAAGCTTGAAGGAAGATAATAAACAAATCAAGAGACAATTGTATGGACTTGCCATCCTTTGCGTGCTTTTATTCATTGGAACTATTGCCGGTACTGTGATGGCTGTCAAGAATAGTAAGGATACTATTGTTGATATGAAATCTGGTGTGATGAAAGTCAATGGTGGTACCGATGGTATTGACATCGTCACTGTAAAGGCACAAGGAACAACATTTCAAACAGATGGAAGTGTTATGATGAATGAAGAAACAACGACGGACGGGGCCACTTTTACAAAACTAGTGGTTGGTCATTGTGTTTCAATTGAAGACATTGCTAGTATGTGGTTAGCAAATGAAAAGGGCACTGATGCGCGTTTAGTAATTGCAGCAGAGGTTAAAATGATGGCACTGATGGTATTGATACTGATACTAGAATTAGTAGTATTGAGCCTGTTACATCTGGCCGTGCTTCATGGAATCAAGACCATATTGTTATGGGTGGTATGACCTTCTTTCCGAATGAAGAATGTACCAGTGGCAATCGTCGTCGTAAATTATTGGAAACTGATATATTACCATTTGATTCTGTTTCAATCCATCGTTCTTTGGAGCAACGTGTTGATTTGCTTAGTGGTCGTCGTCTTAATTGGGATATCTTAGACAAAACTCCATCAAGTTATGCTGTAGCTATAATTGACGATCCACCTCCCTCACCCCCAAAGGTCGTCCTTAGAAGTGCCGGCAACTATGTCATCCTCGCAAAGGCTGGTATCACCAATGTGCCCAGCTCGAAAATTACAGGTAATATTGCTGTCTCACCCATTGCTGCAACTGCCATGACTGGTTTTGGCTTGATCAAGGACAGTACTACTAGATTTTCGACGTCTACGGAGGTCACAGGAAAAGTCTATGCATCGGACTACACTGGTGGCTCAGCTTTGGTCATCGCGGCCAACGATATGTTGACCGCTTACAATGACGCCGCCAAACGTCCCTCATCTGGTGGCGCTTATATCAATCTTGGAGGAGGTGAAATTGGTGGATTAGTGTTGGGACGCGGTGTCTACACTTTCACCAAAGGTATTAGCATCACATCCGATATCAAATTCAGCGGCACCTCATCGGATATCTTCATCATGAAGACAACGGGGGGTATAACGCAAGCTGCGAGTACGCGTGTTGTTCTTGAAGGTGGTGCGCTGGCAGAGAACATCTTCTGGCAGGTTGCCGGAGTGGTTAGTGTCGGCGCAGGTTCGCATTTGAAAGGAATCCTCTTGGCAGCAACGAGCGCTGTATTTATTACTGGCTCCAGTTTAGAAGGTCGTATCCTCGCACAGACTGCAGTTGCCCTTCAGATGGCGACCATCACTCAGCCAACGGATGACCAAACTGACCAGATTGTAACACCTAGTTCGGCGCCAAGTGACAGTCTGGAGCCAAGTGGTGCTCCTATTTAATGATGATCAGTGCAATATGATATGACAATGTGATCGAATCTTTGTGGTGGCAACGACGACGATGGCGATGAAAAAGCAGACATGGATTAAGATAAGACAGCAAAACAATTAGTCGCAATTCATATATGTAAACAAAAACTAAATAACAATAAATTTAAGATTGAATGTCAATTAGAAATATATGCTCCTCTAATATACACATGTCATTATACTTGTTAGTATTCCTTCCTCTTATCTATCTATCTAGCTATCTATTGTGGTGTGCCGTAGAATCGATCATTTTTTAACTCATCGTTGTCGTCGTCGTTGTGTTCTCTTTTTGATTAAATACATTATAAAATATAAGCTTGTTTGGAAGTTAATCTGAAAGCAATCGTGCAATTGTTACTTAGCGTTCTTTGCCTCAAGCACGTAAAACAGTCCGATTGTGCTCTATCTCCGTTTCTTTCCCAGGGCAAAGGTAACTGGAAGGAGAAGAAAACGAGTCGTCGTCTCGTTAGTCGTGTCTTCGTTCTCGTGGTAGACGCATCGTCGTATCTCACAGTAATATCTATCAAAAACCGTACGTTTTAGCTTCAACAAAGCCTGGAACAAAGAAAAAAATCGTTGCTGTAGGGGCAAAGACAAAATTCCTGCACTTGACTCCTGGATACTATCTTGATGCTGTTGCCTTTGGTTCTCGTTTTTTTGATGAGCGATTTTTTAGTCTATTTTATTAAAATATTTATTTGATGAATGATGAACTGATATTTCAAGTCGTGATCAATCGTTGTTAATTCGTGCTTAATTCGTGCTTAATTTATAGACACTTATGCCCTACACGGATACGCGTAACAATAATCGCGGGATTATTATGAACTAGTCTTGGGTCTGTGAAATGCAGAATGTACAATAAAAATGCAAAAAGAAAAAGTAAAGATTTGCCAATACTTTTTATAAACTCACAAAATACTTTATTAGCTCCACAAAACAGTACAAACTACTACTGTTTATCCTTGTCTTCTACCTCACCTTCCCTAAGCAAACGCCGCCAAAAACAACATGATGATCAGCTATTCTATCACGACAACGTTTACTTTTATTGTCTTCTGTGTTCTTTCTTCTGTTTCATCGTCGGAGGAGATACTTTTTGGTAAGTACATTTTGTTTTTTTGCTCCGCACCATAGGTCTCCATCGTCATCGTTTCTGCGGTCAAATCGAATCGAAATCGTCCTCATCCCATACTTCTTCTTCTTCTTCTTCCTATATACTCCATTGTACAACAGCTGGAGATAGTGATGTTTCTAGATGGAAGAAAACTGATGAGATCTACGAAAACAGCGCGAATTTAGGCGATGGTGGCACGACCTGTCGACAATGGGCAAATCGCATCAAAAATGGTGTTGATAAGTACTCACCGACGGTAGTTGTGCTGGTATGTGGGGAAAATGATCTATCTGATAGGTATGCGGAAGAAGCATTTGATGATTTTCGTAAAGTTGTTGAACAAATCCACGCCAAGGGAGTTGACCGTGTAATTTATATGGGTACAAAACCCGAACCAGATACAAAGGATCTCCACAAAGATTACCGTGACTACGATGAGTTGATCCGAGATTATTATGTTAATACTGAACCAGATGGAAAATTTACAATGATTGATGTATACCCATCGTTTATAGCAATGGGTAATCCTAGAAGCTTATATGCAAATGATGATCTTCATTTGAGTAAGGAAGGGTACAACTATTGGAATGCTTGGTTACAATCAGCATTAGTAGATAACAATTGCATTCGTTGGCAAAATGGCAATTGTGCTATTCGCACTGACAGTAATGGCGATGGTGGTGGTGGTGGTGGCGGCGACGATGGTAACAACGAAGACAACAATAACCCTATCGAATATACGTCATCCCCATCTCCGACTCCTACACCATCTGGATCTGGATCTGGATCTGAATCCGGATCTGAATCTGAATCTGAATCTGAATCTGAATCTGAATCGTCGTCTAATGATCCAAACTTTCGTTACAAAGGAGTGAGAGGGTAGATAGCAATCCGAATAAAATGGGGACGGCAACAGCGAAGATGATAATGATAATGACTATGGAGATAATCACCCGGAAGGTGACGATAATGATGGCGGATATGATGCTGGAGGTAACGAGTCACAACAGGACGGCAATGGGCACGTCAACGGCGAAGACGGTAGTAATAATAATAATGATAATGATAATGGAGATGAACAGCTAGAAGTTGACGATAATGATGGTGGAGATGATGGTGGAGATGATGAGTCACAACAGGACGGTAATGGTGACGGCGATAGCGACAGCGAATATGATCAGGAATAAGTAAACGTTTGGATAGCTGAAATGACAAAATTTAGTTACAAGTTGAATAATATTTACATACTGTAATGACATATTCAATCTTCTAAATCAAATAGTCTAAACAAATAACTATAAATGGACAATCGCATATAATAGTAAGAAGACAATTATATAGCATTATTCATAGCAGTGGACATTATTCATTCTATATGTATTTCTCCTCTCTTATGCACCTCCCTTCCTGTGATGTTTTAAAATACGCCTACTAATTCGCCTATCACTTCGTATACGCACCGGACCAAACTCAACTGCGCTCTAGGCTCTGGGTAACCAACCAACTAGCCAGTAATGACGATGACTGTATATTATGTCTAAATATCCCGCACTTGTACGTTGTTATACTCTAGACAACTGCTGAGACAATCAGGACAATCAGGTTTAAATCGTTTTGGATCGATTCCAAAACTGGAAAGGCTATTGTTACCTGAGTCACCATAATAATCATAAGTGATGTTGCGTTTGATTGGATTTGCTGCTGCTGCTGCTGCTGCTACTGGTGGTGGTCGAGTAGACGGTGCTTTTAAGGTACGTTTTCTTTCATCTCTCATCAATTGAGAAATCTTTTTTCGTAATTTAATCCTATGGTTTTCATTGTGGTTCCCACGGTCACACCGTGATGCATTAATGGTTGCATACCAACAATATTTTGTATCGTATGCAACAAACTTATAGCCTTTGAGATTATATGCTTCATCGATAATCTCATCCAAGAAATCAATATCTAAACTTCTTGGTCTTTCTTTTGCGTCCTCTTGCTGCCTCTTTAGTTGAAGAAAGTAACGAAATTCAATATTTGCTGAACGTTTATACATTCTACGATCACCAAGAATGATACAATTCATATCTGGACAATCGGTACCGGGACAGATTGTTGGTATGTTACTATCCTTTAATAGTTGTAATTGTTCCATAGAAAAATTCTTTTCCATTTCTTGTGTTACATAATATACATTTAAAATTCGACATCGTTGTTTGCGATACTCATCGATTGCATTCCTTGCTCTTAATGTTTGCAAAAATGCTTTGTTTTTAGTTTTTCCAGCGGATGTAATACACATATTATGTGTGGGTATACCGAAGGAGCACATACTGTAGTTGCACTCTAGAGTACTACCGGTATGGATACGTGTAATTGCTCTATATGCTGATGGCATCATACTTAACATGATTGCCTTTAAGAAATGATACAATTTAGTATCAGGCATGTTAACATGAATTGCAGTATAACGTGCCGATGTCGATTCTATTAATTTTTGATAAAATTCATTTCTATCTTTGAATTGTCTATCCCAACTAATTGTCATAATTTTTGAATTTAGTGCTAAAAAGTTAACATGTACCGCACCCTCCTTTGCCAATGTTTCTTCGTCTTCCATAATCCCAAATGCTAAGTACACTGTAACTCTAGAAAATTCCTGTATTGTAATCTGTTTCGAGTAGTCAAATTGATTTGTTCCTACAAACATTCTACGTCCCATCTTATCACGAACCGTTAAAACTTGACTTTGTCCAACTATATTATATATTTTTTTGTTTGATTATATTATTTAACATAAGAAAGGAGCAAAGAATGAATGAATGAGAGGCCGTTATTTTGATACACAGTAGCATATACAGTACTATCATATTCTTGAATAAATACGTTGTGTTGTGTAGAGTTACTGCTACTGCTAGGTTACGTTTACGTTTACGTTTAACTGTACAGTATTGATACGCTTACTTACCTTTTAATTGTTGTATTTCACGTTTTGATAAATCATGCATTTGTAATGGTCGTAATAATGCAACATCACCAAATAATTCATATACAAAATTTAAATTTTTACAGTATCGTATACATGCTTTTGTGATATCAAAAAATTCACAACGTAAAAATTTTAATCTAAATTCGTTCGATGTAATGTAATTACTTTTTAATATCGTTGTTCCATATATATGTCCACGTTTTAATTCATCATTTAGAGTAACAGCTTTCCGTCTTTTGTGATTGATTGATTGATTGATTAGCGTTGAGAGTAAATATAGGAAGAGAAAAGAAGAGAAAGAAGATTCAAAAGAGTTTAGTAAAGTATTTTTATATTTTAAAATTGAGACCGAACGTTTGTGTGCGTGAAAAAACATAACATAAAATTCATATAATACATGCCATGCCATGCCATAGCCATGTAATGCGATTATATTTTTCCTTATTACTGTACTCCTTTTTCTCTTATTTCTTACCTGGATACTTTTTCTTTTCTTCTTCTTCCTCTTCTTCTACATTATTTTTGGTACTAGCTAGGATAAACATATCCATATCATAGGAACTTGTTGATGAACTTGTAATAATAATTTATATTCCATAGCTAATAATGATTTGGAATTAAATCGGTGGTTTCTTGTATGGATCGTGATTTCACACCATGCATTTCATCGGTGATTGCTTCATATTCATCTGGATGTTTCGTCATATCATATAATTCTTTGGCCCATACTTTATTCACTTCGATAGCTAATGTATTGGATTGTTTCATCGGAGGTGTTCCAGACACTAGCGTTGCTTCCGACGTCAGTTTCACGTAGGCAGCAATCGTGTCCGCCATGGTATTATTGAATGTGTTTTTCCTTACTACCCCATAAATCAAACATCATTTGTGTCATTTCTTCAATTCTTCTTCCTTTTCTTCTTTTCCTTTATTTTATCACTTTATTATTATTGTTTAGTAACGGTATCAACAACTGAAACAGAAGCTGCTGCTGTAGCTGCCTCATGCGCATGATTATTATGCGAAGTAGAAGCTGATGAAGCTGATACTGATGATACTGACGATGCTGACGATGCTGGCTGCGTTCTTCTCATCTTCTGCTGCATTACCATCAATTTAGAATTATTATTTTTCGTATAATTCGAATTGGAATTCGAATTCGTATTCGAATTTGATGCAGCTCTTTTTTCATTTCATTACTTCTACTTCTACTTCTATTTGTTCATTATCATCAAAGTCAAAATCCAAATCAAATTCATTAATTATACTGTTATCATCATCGTCGTTATCGTTATCGTCGTGGTGTTCGTTGATATTATTGATATCATTATTACTACTGTTGTTGTTGTTTGGATCGAATACATCTTGAAGATCATAGTTACGCACCCAAAATGATGGTGCTGATGCTGATGACGAAGAAGGCATTATTGATTGATTAATTTTTTGTTTTTGATTATTATTTATTGTGTGTTTAACTTAATACTACTACTACGGCAGGTAGATACTGTAAGCTAGTCGAATCTAAAGAGGCCATGCAGCAGTGTAGTGAGTGGTTGTTGATTTTATTAGATAAAAAACGCAAGGGATGGAAGATAAAAGGCAGTACCCTCTGGGAAAGAAGTTAGTTGTTTCGCCTTTTCCTCAGTTAACTGATTGTTGAGTGATGGCGCATTCAATGGAGAGAGAGGTTCAATGGAGAGAGAGAGCTGAGAGCGATAATTATTAGATCGTCGTTTAATGAGCTATGTATTTTTATTTGCATCTCATTATTGTTGTTTGAACAGTATAAATCATTTATTTTTAATAAATTCTCATTAATAGCTATGCATTATTTCATCATTATTGCGTTTACAGTATAATAATAATTCTAAACGCAATAATTTGTCATCACGTTAAATCGGAAAATAAAAGAACACTACAGTCGACTAGCGTTAACAAATACAGGTATTGCACACAAGGTCTGATAAGTGTATTTTTTGATAGATGAGATGTACTTACGTAGCCTACTGTATGTTGTTATCAACATTCCACGTACGAAAATAGAAACTAAATCATGCCAATATAAGACTAAATCA
>FMBT01000642.1:0-30318 GCA_900095095.1 Fragilariopsis cylindrus CCMP1102
GACGAAATGAGTAGTACATGTAGTAGTCAAAGGAAGCAATGTCTTTATTGTACAAAAGTATTCCACAGTATAAGATCACATGCAGCTCATGAAGGATGGTGTAGGAAACAAACTAATAAGAAGATCAACAACAACAACAACAACGACATCGACTACACGACTCCCTTAACGGTGATGTAGGGTACCAAAGGAAGGAATGGAAACAAATGAAACAATGTCCTTATTGTCCAAGAGAATTCCCTAATATAAGAGCATTTGCAGCTCATTCAGGATGGTGTAAAAACAAAATCACGATGAAAATATCTAAAAACATCAAACGTCGGTGGTAACGGTGACGATGATAATGCGCCCTTTTTTGCTATGAACAACCAAACAAAGGATGACGATGATGAAGATAAATCCCAAGAAAGCGACTACTGTTCCGCAAGACAGGCAGACGACGACGACGATGATGATGATGTTGCAGAAATCGCCGATGATGATGTTGACAGGATCGCGAAGTATTATGAAAAAGAGAGTGAAGATGATGACGGCAACGAAAGAAACAAGATGACACCGATGACAGACGACGATGGCGACACTAGTCCGAATAATTTGGTGAAAACCGACCTTGAAAAGAAGAAAAGCGATGGATATTGTTCTTCACCGGATTCGAAGTCAATATTGAAGCATGCAACAGGACAACGTATGTCGTCACCACTACCACCACCACCACCGCGAAGTAAAACTGACAGTAAAGAAAACGACGGTGATGTAAGTAGTAAAAAAATGTCTCCACTTAGTAACGATAACCCCAACGTTGAGAGCGAAAAACACTGTCCGACCAATTATGAAGAATGGCGTTGTATACTACAAAAATTTAGTCAATACCAATGACGTCGTACTCGGTCGCGGTGGTGCCGCACATAATAGTCCCGGAAATGTTTGGTTTCGAAGGCTAGTCAAATACAATCAAACCCTATACGCTACGGTCCCAAAGCATACCAAACTACTAGTCGCTAGGTCGATCATTCATGCCGTCCTGGATCGAAAACCCGTCGGAGGAAGATTCATGACAAACGGAAAAGAAAAAGGTCACGAGGATGGTAACCAAGACACCGAAGATCATGGTGCGTCTGAATAACGACACACGATTCAGATCTGTCTGGACCATGGAAAATCATAACATACGATCAAGCTGTTGCAAAGGCATCTCAGGCCCTACGGACCGTAAAGGATTTTGTCCACCACCCTCGACGGAAGCCTGGGAAATCGCTGAGAAGGCATCATCTCTTGTCAAGTCTGACCAGGATATTAATCACATTAGACATAATCTATCCAATCTGACAACCCTTCTTGTGAAGACAGCAGGACTTACGTTGTTTGCTGACTGCAAATGGGAGCAATCAATGGATGGTGTCGTTACAAGTTCCAGTCCCATCACTTTGAATTCTGATGGCCTTCCAGCAATTGAGCAATGGTTCAAGTGATAATGGCTTACCAACGATGGATTCTTGGTGGCCGAGTGGGTCGTTACCATCAGGAGAAAAACAGTGGACAGCACCACAGAATACCCAGGCAGCAGCAAAGCCTCAGCTGTCGCCAACAGAATCCCAGGTAATAGAAACATCCAAGCCATTGCCATCATCGTTCTTGTCGTCCGTATCTGCGAATGAAAGTAGTTCACAACCTCTTGATCAGTCCAAAAAAGATCGAGAACGTGGCCTACAGAATAGCAACCAGCATGCGAGTGCAAACGATGGGCATAGCCTGAAAGATATGAAACGTGAACGAGAACGTGAACTCCAAGATGGTAAACATCGAACGAAATCAAACAATGTTTCTTCACGGAATTTACGAAAGGACAAAAAGTATGCCATAGTCGAACGGAAGTCGAAGAGGAAATCCCGTTGTGGAACATGTAAAGCCTGTACAAGGAATGATTGTGGTAAATGCAAATTCTGTCTCGACAAGCCCAAGTTTGGAGGTCCCGGCAAGAGCAGACAGGTGTGTGTGAAGAGGGCCTGTCCAAATCCTCGATTTTTGGAGATTACCGTGAAAACACCAGCAACAAATAAAACACCAGCGAAAGAAATGGCACTAGTAAACGTACCAGCTAAAACAAAAGATACCGTTAAAAAGTCTGGGAAAGAAAAAGCACAAGCGAAGGAAATAGCACCAGCAATACCAAAAGCATCAGCAACATCGCCACCACCACCCACCACCACCACGACCACCGCTAATATTACCAAACGGTGCTCACTATTATCATCAGATATTATACGGTCCCCAGAAGAAATCTCAGAGTGAGAAGAATAGAAAAGCCATGCGATGCAACAACAGCATCATGAGAAGGTAACACCTTCTCCTGCCCAAAGAATCAATGGGGCACACAACAGAAAGTTAAGCTTCAGTACACGAATGGAAATTCTTTTCCCCATAAATTGTACAATCTTATCGAACATGCATCCTGGAACGGTCATGGGGACATCATTTCTTGGTCCGAACAGGGTTGCGCGTTCATCATTCATGATCACGCTCGATTGGCATCGGAGCTTCTTGGTTTTGCATTTACTTGTCACAGCGAAATCATGCTCCGTTTATCCGACGAATCAATCGATTGGAATTTTTTGAAGATCAGTCCTTGTTCGATCAAATCCCACTCACCCGGTGGGTTGTCTTTCATGCACCCTTTCTTCCAACGAGGGAGAACAGATAACCTCAATAAAGTCACCCGAAGGAAAGGCGAACGAACGAAAGAAGAACGCATGGAAGACGAAGGAGATAGTAATAGACAACCGACTTTCAACGAAGAAGATGGATATGACAGTGAAAGCAGCGGAGAATCATTGGTATTTTAAAGAAAATTAGGCAAATAGAAACAACAAATCGAAGATTAGATTTTAAACAACAGATATGCTTCATAGTTATGCTTCGATGAAGTGAATAATAACGAAATTATAGTAAGAACAGATAAGGGAAAGAGTATAAAATGGAATAAATCACAACAACAATAATACTGATGGTATTTGGTTTTGTAATACCGGCCATGTCGTGTGTTATTATTTTGATCCGCACATGATCGAAAGGGAATGAAAAGCAGTATGGTATAATTTTGTTCCGATAGATTTCTATGGTAGTGAATTGGGCTTTAAATATATACATATATATAAACAAACAAACAAACAAACAAACAAACAAACAAACACATGCATGCATGCATACAACCATAAATTAGATTATTGATTATTGTATTACACGAAAAACTACTTCTACCAAAAAAAAAACTCAATGCATAATATGTATTCGAATAAAAATAAATTATTTTTTTATTTCAATCATCAAACCGTTTCTTATCTTCTAGTGCAACCAACGGGACTGAAAAACTGGCGCATATCTTGCTGCTGCTGCTTGCTCTCCTTCTCTTCAATATAGATGATGGCGGATCAGTCACAGTTCTCTTCCTCGTACTCATCTTTCTCTTTTATCGTACACGATAGAGTGAGCCACGGTCCATATCAAATAATTCATGTCATCAATAGAAGTGCGTTCAACAAAAAAAAATGGGAACGTATTTTTTTTATCGCCTCAAATTAAGGGGGTTACGGTATTCCAGATTCCTATATTTTTCATTACTATTGTACTAACTTAGTAGTAAGTTACAATTCCCTATCAATTTTCGCTTAAATGCACAGGGCCATACCCAGCAAGATTTACTGTAAAGTTACTGTACAACGCCGAGGGTGCAATAATTAATATTATGCATGACTGAGACTCAGTCACTCGACGAATGACAAAATGAATTTTTGAACCGATGAGCATGCTAGTATGCTAGTTTAATACACAAGAAGAAAAACGACAACATAAAAATATCTCATTTTCGGACGTTAGCAATAATGACTGCAAGAGTAACTTACTGAAGCTGACATATAGAATAATTATCACAAGATAACAAGAGGGGTACGACGCAGGTAATAATCATGAATACTCTCGACGATTATCTCGACGACGATGAACAACAACAACGAGAATTCAATGACAATAATGGGGATTATAATCCTAATGGAAATAATGAGTATTATGACAACAACAACAATTGCAATGAAAATGAAAATGAAAATGAACACCAACCACCAGATGAACGAGTTGTGGTTCATCTGAATTTACGTCGATTATTATATCGTATGGAACGTTATGAAAATTTTATTACTATTATTGAAGATGACGACAACGGCGACGACAATCAGAATCATCAATCATGGCATTCCTTATTATTACGTGCCCAATTATGTCAAGATTTATGGCAACAGGTAGCAGCCTATAATGTTGTTGATAGTGATAATACTCATGATGATGATAATGAACGAAAGATAGAATATCGTGAATTATCTATTCGAGTCGATACAGCCTGCCGTCGTGCACGTGTTATTGCGGATCAAGTAAAACAACAAACACAGGAAGGAAAAGGAAAAATTGATTTAGTAGAAAGTTTATTCTTTTCCGGAGATAATGAGGATGGACGTAGTATCGATGATGAGGACGATACTAATAATAATCTACCCGTGACTTTAGAGGAAGAAGTGGAGGAAGACGAAGATGAAGAAGATGAAGATTCCTCTTCGGATGACAACAACAATACTGCATCATCAAATACTACTAACAACAATACACGTTCACATAAAAATAATATAGGATTACAAGCAGAATTACAAGAATCACAACGTGAACAAATGGAGGAAGCAATCTCAATCATGGCATGTCAAATGAAGGAGGCGACGAAAGGAATACAATCTACGATCCAGAAACAAACAGAATCGACATTAGATCAATTAGAAGATGTTGCCGAACAGAACATGATGGATGTCTCCGAGGTTGCTCAGAATGTCAAACAACATCATGTAACACAATCAAACTCCAATTGGGGTTCGTGGACGACCATTATATTATTAGTTGGTATCTTTGTCTTTACATTCCTCACAATATTTACTATACCAAAATCATCGAAATTCTTGTATAGAACAGATGGTAGAGCAAGTATACCAATTCGACTATTAAAAAAAGCAACAGATGGTATCCAATCAGTATTATCATTATCATCATCATCTATTATGTCAAAATTCCGATATAACGATGATGAACATGATGATGAGGATAACGATTCGTCTTCGTCGACCACTACTACTAAAACCTGTAAGAGTGATGATTATAGATGTCTTGTTGCTGCTGAAATGGAAAAAGAAGACAATAATAAGGATGATTGGAAACAGGAAGAACAACAACAAAAAGAAAAAGAACGATTAGATGAAATTGTTCAGAATATGAAAAAGAAGAAGGAAAAACAGAAACGTGGTGATGGTGACGATGGTAATGATGAAGGATTGCAGGACAAAGAAGAAAAAGAAGAAAGGGTATTAGATAATCCTTGGGGTGTTGATCCGGAAGAAGAAATTGAAGAGGAAGAAGAAAAGGTGCAAGTAGTAGATAATCCTTGGGGGATAGAACCTGAAGACGTAGAAGTAGAAGTAGAAATACTGGAACAGCACTACGAGTCACAACAAAAGGAGGAGGAGGATCATCGTCGTCGTCAACAGCAAGAGGAGGAAGACCAGCAGCAGAAACAACAACAAGTGGTTGTTCCACCACCATCTTCGCCGGAAGACATTAACGTTAATGATATCTTTGCTTCCTTACAACGGCAACAACAGGCGGTGGCGGTAGCGAATGATATAGCAGCATCCGCGGATGATGAGGAGGAAAATACAAGATCGACTACTACTAGTACGACCACTACTACTACTACTACTACTGACCATGATAAAATAGCGCCGACCATGGTTAAGAGAGAGGGTGTGGCTAGTCAACAAATTTCTCCACGTGATTTTCGTGTGGCTGCAGCATCCAATGACTATGATACATTACAAGAATATTTAAATCTTGTTCCGGAACATATTAATCGACAAGATAAATTTGGTTGGACTGCATTACATTTAGCAACCCGATCAGGTCATGAAAACATTGTACGTCTATTACTACAAAGTAAATACAATGGTGATGTTACTATTCTATCGAATAGTGAAGAAACTGCATTCGATGTTGCAAATGATAAATTTAGTATCGATCATCCAATGACACAAATATTTATTGAATTAGGTTTATACCCTGACAACTATTACGAAAAGATTATGACGACGATGACGATGAATTAAAAGATGTAAAAGAATTTGTCAATGAGGAGATAGAAGCACAAAAAGCTAAGAATGAACGTATTGCCAAACAAAAACGACTGG
This sequence comes from Fragilariopsis cylindrus CCMP1102, assembly GCA_900095095.1. Classification (NCBI taxonomy): domain Eukaryota; phylum Bacillariophyta; class Bacillariophyceae; order Bacillariales; family Bacillariaceae; genus Fragilariopsis; species Fragilariopsis cylindrus. The sequence continues at coordinate 6,267 of FMBT01000642.1, forward strand.
AGGAAGAAAAAGCTAGAATTTCCAAGGAAAAGAAAATTGCTAAAATAGCAGAAACAGAAAACAAATCAAAGATGAAAAACTACGTAAACTGTTCGAACAACCAATTATTGAAGACGACGACGATGATCATTATAACAACGAAGACGATGTAGCAACATTCACGAGGATCTAATAAAATTAAAAAGAAGTCGTCTGGATGCAGTTCTCGGACGAGATGAGTTATAAATAAAAATAAACTAAAGTGAAATAAACGTCGTATTATATACGCAACGTGCGAAAACAGTATATTACTAGCTAGCATACGCAAAAAAGTTTAGAACACACAAAAAAGACTTAGTATTACATTTTAAATAGTTTAATATACAATAAACTGGCAGCTGCGTTAAACTTTGCTTCTTTGTTTCGATACAAAAAAAGGCACCGCGACAGAGAAGCAAGGTACGTATTATGCTTTGCGTTGTAAAGCGCCAATAAATAGTTCGACACGAGAACTAGCTCCTAACTTTTTTGAGGTACGATGATCGTTGTGCATGCATCAGTTCAGATTTGTTTTTTAGTATCTTTTTTCGCTTATCCCATTGAAAACCTTCCACCATCTTACCAGCGATTAATTTCCGTGCGGATTGACATTGGACCACAATCGCATTATCACGCATATCATTCGCATGATTTGGATCTAAAGTTTTATTAGCATCACTTCTCCAAATCACCCAGCGTGGACATTGTAATACTGGTTTGTATGATTTCAGTGCCTCCTTGTACGTACATGATAGACAACATGGTGGTTGGACGAATCCAAGTCTTGCAAAGAAACAGGTCTCCACGAAAAGTTCTGATATTGCATCTTCTGACAAGCAATTCGATATATCTTTCGGATAAACAATAGTGGGGGCATTCACTCCATTAACAACCCTATTGGTTGCAGTTGCCAGGGGTTGTCTGCTATTGCTATTATTAACGTCGACACGGGCAAGACCAGTATTTGTGTTGTAGATGGTGGTAGCAGCAGCAGATGGCGTTGCAGTCATAATGGTTGACGTTATCATGTCTCTCCACGATGTTTGCTGTGTACTCATCTTTTTCTTTTCTTCCGTTGCATCTAATTCTTTTTCTAATTCCTTCAAAGCATAATTACCACTTTCTCCTATACAATCGGATCTATCGAAAGTTGATAAAAATGCAATATATTTTTGATATTCATTTTGAGTCAACCATTTTTTCGAAACAAATATTTCTAATCTTTCTTCCAAGATTTCTATTCTATCTCCTGTATTTGTTACATCAAAATTCTTCCTGGTGCCTTTATTACTGCCTTTTAAATTTCGGATAACATCAAATACGCTAACACCATTCTCGTTTCCAATACGACAACCACCATCATCATCATCACTTTCCGGAACGCAATCAATAGCTCGCATCAATGGTTCAATTGCAGAACACGAATCAACACAATCCGCCATTTTTTCTCGTGCTTGATATTGCATCTTTCTACGGACACTAGATATAAATTGCTGTGCAGTCTTCTCTTCTATTAATACTTGATACCAGATGTAATATTGGTTTTAGCCTTATTTGCTCATTCACATACTTTTCATTCCAGACTTCAGACGAAAGATGATGTTTTTTCTTGAAAACGGTTTGCCGTATGTTTGAATGTTGTGAGAGGAATTAGGCACGACAGGCTTTCAACGGACTTTTTTTTAACAACCGTATGCTTTGTCACGCTTCCGTTATTTGGGGGAGGAGGTAAACAAAATAATGCTGTGATACTTTAATATTTTTGTTTAGAACGCGAGGCCTGTAGTATAGTACTATCAACAACAAATTTTTGTCTACAATAATTGTAAAACAAACACACATCAAGTAGTAGATTTTCTTTTTCACTCGTAGCAACAAACACATTCATCCAGTAGCACCGTAGTATAGTTGCCATTATCACTACTTAATAATAGTCTTATCCATTGAGGTTCAACCAAAAAATTCTAGGGCTATGGAAAAATACAATGCGAACATACCTTGCCATGGTCCAGGACTGGGATCAGTCACTTGGGATTTAGAGACGTACCATTCACAAGTGAATGGACGATATCATAGCTAATTCTAACCTAATCTAATAGATCATAATTACATTCTTACACCAGAACCAATCCCTAGCTAACTATGAGTATCTAGAGATGGGGCATGGCATGAACCACAAAATATCTCATTTCAAAGGGTTCCATCCATAGGACAACACCAGATGGGTCATGTGCACAAACATCCACATACTGTACTAGAATATTGTGGTTGCCTCCTACAAGTTTTTTGTTCCTGTGGTTGCAGAAAAAATTTGTTTTGCTAATGTGGTAGGCACACTACAAATAATTAGATTTTTGATCAAAATGAACCACAAAATATCTCATTTGAAAGTGTTGCAACGGACAACACCTGATGGGACGGGTACACTAGCATCCACACAGTGTCCTAGAACATTGTGTTAGCCTCCTACAACCTTTCTATTCCTGTGGTTGAGGAATAAAATTCGTTTCACTGTTGTTGCACAAACAAAAAACATGATTTTGGACCAGAAATGAACCACAAAATATCTCATTTGAAAGGGTTGCAGAGGATTACACCAAATAGGCTGGGTGTACTAACATCCACATAGTGTACTAGAACAGTGTGTTTGCCTCCCACAACTTTTCTATTCCTGTGGTTGAAGAAATAAAATGCATTTCGCTGTTGTGCATGTGGTAGGCACACACAAAACAAAATGATTTTTGGTCAGAAATGAACACAAAATATCTCATTTGAAAGGATTGCAGACAACAATACTAGATGGGACCGTGAACTAACATCCACACAGTGTACTAGAATATTGTGTATGCCTCCTACTACTTTCATCTCCTTATTGTTGTGGAACTAGATTCATTACGCTGTTATGGCAGGCACACAAAAACAACATGAGTTTGGGTCAGAAATAGTGAACAACAAAATATCTCATTTGAAACGGTTACAGAGGACAACACCAGAAGGGTGGGTGCACAAACATCCACATAGTGTACTAGAACATTGTGTTTCCCTCCTACCATTCCTAGTGGTTCATCATCACTTTTGACTAACGTAATTCTGATTGGTATCATTTTTACCTCACAAATTCTCCGGTGGAGTTTGGTTATTGGAATATTAAACTACTTTGAATAATAAGATGAATGACTTCTTCTTAGGTTTTCAAACCAGCATGGTGCACCAAAATACCACCCAGTCATCCATCCCATACCCATAGGGGATAAACCAAGGGTCATCATCCCTCATACTTACCTTATTCTTGCCTCCAGAACACAAATATTGCATTTTGGCCAACATGTCATATATCCATGCCCAAAAGTGCCATTCAGAAATAGGCTGCCACAACATCAAAAAAAGCAATTGGACCATGGTTTCAACACCCAGATACCTTCCATATATACATATGGTCAAAATACACCAACAATACTTTGAACATTTACCATATTGGTGGTGTGGTGGGATGGGGAACAATAGAATAGACACAAAATGGCCCAAAATGCCACAAGTTGCAAAGATATTTGAGATGCTACCTTGCCCATACCAGGTATGCTGAGTCCCAAGTAGTATAGCTAGTCATCAACCTAATTCATAAAGGTTTTGGATTATATCATTGTTTTTGGTAGTCATACATATATTTTGGGTGTCACAGGTCAAAATCCACCTCTATTAAAACACACAATTTCTCCTAGTGCCAAGTCCGCGTGTAGTCAAGGCCATGATGCACCATCAATACAGATCTAATAACCTTGAAAGATTATATGGAGCTCAACATTATACCTATCGGTACAAGGTCCAACTGTTGCTTAGGGCTGTGCCAAGTGCGCCTGTAGTCAAGGCCATGATGCACCATCAAGCCTGTAGTCAAGGCCATGATGCACCATCAATACAGATCTAATAACCTTGAAAGATTATATGGAGCTCAACATTATACCTATCGGTACAAGGTCCAACTGTTGCTTAGGGCTGTGCCAAGTGCGCCTGTAGTCAAGGCCATGATGCACCATCAATACAGATCTAATAACCTTGAAAGATTATATGGAGCTCAACATTATACCTATCGGTACAAGGTCCAACTGTTGCTTAGGGCTGCAGGGAGATTAGGAAGGTGTCAGGGTGGGTTACAAAACAGGTTCCCCTTTTAGCGCCCACATCAGCATGGTCCTGCCCACATGCTTTCTCCTTGATTTTGTCCAAATTTCATGATGTTTCATCAATGCAAAGAAGTAGTGCCTTACTAAAGCATCCTCCATCAACTAATGTAAAGGTGATAGAGACAACTGTGCTATAACTTTAGCTCATACTCTACTATTTGATTTTTAATCCTCCTCTCTTATGCACCACTTGTGGCATTTTGAAGTTCTTCCCCAAATTTCAACCAAATTTTTTTGTCCATACTAAATAAGAATAAAAATAATATTTAAATTTTGTCTAGTAAGTTTGTATTAAACAGATAGATACCCATGGAGGTTCTGTTTATTACAATTCCATTAGTACCATGATGATGGGATGATTTTCCATTTCAATTCTTAATACTTTTCCTTGTTGCAAGCTAATCTTGCATGGTCAAAATAACTCGGTTCCATTCAGAACTAGCCTTGCTCTAAAGCCAATATGTACAATAAGGTGGTAGCAATCCTCATTATTAGACTGGTTCTTCATTAATATCTTTTTTCTCCTTCTTGATTGATTGTTGTGTTTTTTGTTATTGCTGACTAAGCAAGCGCATGCTGAAATTTTTGTACTTGCCCTTTTATTTCTTCCAGTATTAGTGGATTTGAGCACATACTGCCAGGCAAGCGCAACTCAGTAACCTTGATGCTGTTAAGCAATTAATTGTGCATTACTAGCTGGAACAATTGAGCCAGTCTACCTTCTACCTCTCTATATTCTTTCATTATTTGGATCATGCATCAGGGGTAAGATCTATTTATTTGTTACTGTCCAATTATTCAATCCATTGTCACAAAACAGAGTTTTATTAGTACCTATTTCTTGGATTGCTGGTACTAAGAAGACTTAGGGTAGAGTTCACTGTTTACCTTGAACATACACTTGACTTGTACCATTCTTCAATTTTGGTTCGAACTTTCATCACACATATATAGGCAGTCCTCTGTTCAGTCAAGTGACATTTTTTCTTAGCCAGGTGTACTCAGTTCACTTGTCCCTGATTGTCCTTAAGGCTGAGGAAGCATGCATGATCAAAAACTTATCTCAATTGATTGTCCTCAAGGCTGAGGAAGCTTGCATGCTCAAATCCCTCCTATCTCAATGAGGAAGCATACAGTAGGGCAGGTTCAAAAACTCATTTCCATTTCAACATTTTGATGCCTCCATTTAAATACACAGGTCTTGAAAGTGTTGTAGCATTTATTCCACTTTGGCCTGTTGTAGTTGAATCTGGCGGTCTAAACACATACCCATGTCCTTGCAATGTTGGAGGGGGTCAGAATTTCAGCCGCCATTTTATTCATACCTTGTATTTTAATGTTGGTGATTGTATGTATAATTTGTTTATATGTGGCCACACATTAGCCTACAGTTCTTCTTAATATGTTGTTGTGATTGAGAGCCATGCATGGTGATGTAGTACGTGGCAATTTCCCCCTCAAAATTTCAAAACTACACATACTACAATAAAGACAGACTTGCAAATCTAGTACTGCTGTATGGTGTACCAGCCTAGTCAATTCTTCTAGAATCACATATCATTTCTATGCATATTTAAGGATATACCTGAAGACCATTTGTATTATCATATAATATATCATTAGTAATAGTTACACACTATGTGTAATGATGCTGAGCAGTGTAGTAGACACCTACTGCTACTGGGTTATGTTCCAACTTGAACCCATCTCACCAACAAATAATAATGCTGTCAAGATCTGTATAAGTGAAGAAAGGCAACTGACTGATTGTTGGTGCTCTTTACTTCCTTATTACTGTTGTAGTAGACAGAACTGCATAACCTTTTACACTACTACACTATTAAATTGTCATCTAGCTAGCTAAAATTCCATCTAGGCCTAGTATAGTAAGGCCTAAATAAGGCTTTATGCGATGCATGTGCTTGTTTGATTTTACATTTTACAAAAGACCAAAGCATGATCAAGCAAACAAAACACACAAACACACAAAAAGCCTATCATCATCATCAACACAACCGCTTATCATCACACAAAATCAGCAGCAACAACAACACCAAAAGGAAGGCGAATTGTTGTGGTTGGGATCAATCAATTGTATCAAAATGAGCTCTCGCCAGCGAGAACAGGTCGGTGATTTCTATGTTCATTTAGTAAATACTGATATTGCTGCCGATCAAGAAGGAGCAGGTGGATCGCGACGACGAGGACGTCAACCACAACTCGTTGTTGATAAGAATCTAACGTCGTCGACGAAGTTACTTGCCTATAATGATAAACTACCTGGCAGCAATGGGATTAAAAAACCAACCGTACTCCATTTTTATGATGGTGGCTGAGGTAAGTTTTGCCATCCTTCTCTTCGCCATCTCTTTTTTTTCAATTCCTCCTCTACTTCTTTCCTAACATCATTGCATGCATCTTCGTACTTATTATCTTCAACTTTTTGTTTCTTTGTTTTTGTATGTAGGTGGATGCCGCCCTTGTGCGGCACAAATGGAATTATGGGCATCCACTATATCACAAGTACAATTTATATGTGTTTGTGTTGAATCAAAACAGGTTGCCATCATGTTCCATCAAATGTTTTTATTCAAATACGCCAAGAATGGATATATACCCTCCAATGAATATATGCCAAGAGGATTTGGTCAACTTGGTTGTTCCGGATTTATTATCAGTGATATTCATGGTAATTTTATTACACGCAAATCATCTGCATATTTACAATATGGTGAAAACGCATTTCGGAATGTTGAAAAATTACTGAATACAGAATTACATGTACTGAACAATACAACGGCTCCAGTGGTAGCAGCTACCATTGATCGATCAGCTGTCATTATTGACCTAACGGAAGAAGAACCGGAATCTTCGAAGTCGAAGAAATCGGTTGGTGTTATGAAACCCCCAAAATCAGTTGGTGTTGAATCAATGGATGATGAACATATTGAATGTACAAATTCATTTAATCGTGTACTGAAAGATCCATCATATGAAAATTTAGATGAACTTTATATGATATTGAAGATGCATTTTAAACATGAAGAGGATTTAATTGGGCTGTATTCAAATTCATCATCCAATAATAATAGTACATTTTCGAAACTTACTTCACATAAGATGGATCATGATCGAATACTTTCTATTGCAAAGACTGAACTTGATCGTGTTGAGAACAATGTGTCATCAACGTCAGCAAGGAGTTGTAGTATGCCCCAACCAGGACAGCCACGTGTATGACACACGCAGTCGTCATCGATATCATGTTCGACGACGGCGCTATCATCATCATCATCATCATCTTCCTCGGAGGAATCGAAATTAGATATTGATATTGATATAGTACATCAACTTATTGAAACATTCCATACCCATGCTGATACCTTTGATATTTTATATCAACAACAAATTCCATCCGAAGCAAAGTAGTAGAAGTAGTAAGATAAATAACGAGACAAAAATGAAGAGAGAAAGAGATACACAGGAAGTAAAGTTTTGAATGACGTATGGATGTACTGAATCATCGCGATATTCTATAGTTACATTATATCTATATTTATTGATTCATATTTCATACTGAGGAAAAACTGATCACCTCCTATTCTATTTTCTCCTTTTTTTTCTTTCCCAAAATACATAAATAAAACGTCAAAAGCAATATATTGCATTCCAGTTTGTTGTCCTACTAAACAAACTATGATAATTAAAACGTTAACCTTTACAGTTATAGAATCCCCTATGTATGTATGTATGTATGTATGTTCGTATCTTTTGTTCAATCGTTCTCCTTTTTTCCTCTTCCTCTTCTTGTTTTCTCCTTCTTCAAATCTTGCAACTTCGGACGGCTCGCGACGACTTCATCAACGTTGATGGTGTTGTTGATATGCGAAATGATTATTATGACGCCCTAGTGGTTGTTGTTGTTGTTGTTGTTGTTGTCGTGGTGGTGGCGCTACTGAATGTGAGCTATTAAAATTACGCAAATGATTGAATGAATGAAGTTGATGTAATGCTGCAACTGTTCTTGATTCGTATTGTTCGGCTTCTTCATCATCGTCGTTGCTATCAACATCATTGTCTTCATCATCATCGTCGTCATTACCGTTATGATGGTTTTCGCGATGGTCATCATCATCATCATCGCTATTATTATCAATCCTCCTCTTCTTCCCCTTTCGCGCTGATGAGATGGTGGAATCATTTTCCTTTTTGACAGCACTCCCACCAGCAGATCGACGTTTTCGTTTCAAATGTTTCTTTTTATCATACTTATCTTGAATCTTACCAATTTTTGTTTCTAATTGAAATTGTTTTGTTTGATTCATAATGGATGTTGATGTTACTTGTTGTTCTAGTTCAATAACACGATCCCATAATGAATCACGATTTTGTTCTAACATACTTTTTGGTCCCATTTCTAATTTTTGATATTCACGACACCAAGCTGGTAAGAACAAATTGTCCTTACGACCAGCAGCAACATATTCAATCATTTTGGGTTCATTTAAGAAATCCTTTGGTGAATAAGTTGGTGGTGGTAATCCGACCCATTCCGATAATTTCGACGACGCATTAGTACTATTATCATTACTATTGTTATTATTTACAGGAGGAGGTGTAATAGTAGTAGGATCCATAAATACCGTTGCTCCATTAAATTCAATAATTTTCCAACTCCCGTCTGGAAGAAAAACACGATGATCAGGATGGAAATGCCATGGTGCAAATACATGTACTGTATTGCCGGGTCCAGTTCCGGATGGCCCCCCGACCGGCGATAGAGCTTGTGCTTGTGATCCCTGTTGCGATTTTTGTTTCTCATTGATATTGAGTTCTTTACTATTCCAAATCAATGATTTGTGTTCTTCTGATAGCTTACTAATATCAACCCGGATCATGGATGGTGAATAACCAATCCCCTCACAAATTTCGTTTCCACACGAACATGGTTTTAATCTCTTCACAACCGACTCTGATGATGCTGACTCACTCTTAACGACGACAACATCATCATCATTATTATCACCGGAAGCATTATTAACAGTTGTTGTTTTAACTGTTGTTGTTGGTACTGGTACTGGTGTTGATGCTGCTGGTGTTATTGCTCTTGCATTATTAGATGAATGTCTTTTATTTCTACCGGTAGTATAAATACTAAATGGTCTGGTGTATATATTTCCTAGTAAATAATGTCCGCACCGTCTACCTGACCGTCCTCTAACACCATAATAAGATGATGCAGATGGACAAAAATTTAACTTATGTCGACAGCAATACCCACCATTAAAACACACCACGGGATATGCACATCCATACGCTCGACATTCTGCCTTAGGCATCTCTATATTCGCTGTCCGGATCCAATCACAAATACGTTGCAGGTTATTATTATTAGGATCTGGCGATGGTTGTATCAATCGTTCGGCAAGTAATGTTGTTGTTTCTATACAACGGAAACCCCATGGTGGAAATTCTTTTATGATTGGTAGTAGCGATGCTGCTGCTACTGCTGACTGGTCTACTGATTGTGCTGCTTTTGCTGTTGCTGCTCTTGCTGATATATAAGGTGGTGTCTTATACGGTGGTCTTTTCGATTCATTTGGATTTTGATAAAATAATTGCAATTCTTGTACTGCTTTAGGTTTTTGATATCCATCTAAATATCTCCACCAATTAACGATAACAAGTTTTTCATTTATATCATTATCATTTGCTTCCAATAATAAACAATACGGTATATCTCGATCAACTACTAATGATGGTGCTTGTTGTAGTGGCGATAACGGCGACGACGGCGACGATGACGACGATTGGGATTTTTTCCCTGAACAAAAACAAAACAAAAAAGGGTTGAGAATTCAACAAACGCAAATACAGGAACATCCTCGATTTAAAAAAAATAGAAAATCAGCGAAAATTCATAGCCCCTCAGCGCGAGCGCGATTCATTTTCAAAAACGGCTACATTTCGCCGATTTTCGATTGTTTTTTAAATCGAGGATGTTCCAATTGTACAGTAGAAAATATATGTCGAGAAGAAAAAGAAAATAGATACAAACTTACCATCGTTATCATCACCATCACAATCAACAACAACATCCTCAATCTCAATACCTAGACCCGTCTTCAATGTCATTATCAAGCCGGAGTGGTGGAAATGCATCCCGTACAGATTGTGAATCATTCCATGATGAAAATACTATTTTTTTCCCCTTTTTCTTCTTGAGATGATGATGGAGGAAGGAACAGTAGTATAGACAATTCGTTCCAATTTATTCAATTTAAAAATTGATTGATTAAAAAAATGGTACACGTGTTGATAAATTATCAATTGCTTCAATAAAAGAATTTTGTTGTCTTTGTCTTTGATTATGTTGTTGTTGTTGTTGTTTATTTTCTTCTTCTTCTACTTCTTCTTCTCCCTCCTACTATTAATCCAATACCCAATCGAATTATATGATTTTGGACAAGATACAGCAATAATAGTATTCCCAGCTGTTGATTCGATTCTTTTACTATTAATATCTTTATCATTGTCCTCGTCATCAATGAGTTCAATTTACATGTTAATAATTTTTGTATCCTTCAAAATCTTAAATTTAATCGATTGTCATTCGATCATTATTTTCAGTGGGATGGATGTAATAGTATTTCATGATCTCCTTTAAATACAATTGTTTTTGTTGACTTAATTGTCTCCAATAATTAATAATTACCAGTTTACCATATATATCATCGGTTTCGTGTAATAACGAACGTGGTACCGAATGACGTCCGTATTCACCCGAACCTTTGATTTTCGATTTTAATGGTGGGAAATTTTTATTTAAATATGTAATGGATTGATCAAATAGTAATAATGATTTTGATTTTGATGATTTTGATGTCGATGTCGGAGGCGAAGCTGATGCTGATACCGATACAAGAAGTGACGCGGCTGCTGCTGCTGCTGCTGTCGATGGCTTCTTTTGTAGACTCTAATGACTTTTCTGACTGCTGCTGCACTAATATTGATTCTTCTTTTGATGATGATGGCTGTGGCAATGATGCCAATGTCAATGGTAATGGTAATGCATCATATGGGAATGTTCGTCATGGTACTGATATCAGAGGCATGTTCGTGAAAGAAATTAATATTTGTCACGATCTGTTGTGCGACATTTTTCAGGATTGCAATCTGTCGATACTTTTTTTGAATTTCTTGAATAATTATTTTATATCTGAATCTTTGATATGATATTTACAATAGAGTGTACATCCTTTAAAATTTTCTGGTATGGTACGACAAATAGTATTATTTGTTCGTTGATGCCGACCATGACAACCACCACCTTTCAATGTCTTCTTTAGTTTTGTTTTTGATTTTGTTTTTATTTTTATTTTTGTTTTTGATGATGATCCTTTTATTGTTGTTCCTTCCTTTATTGCTGCTGCTGCTGTTCCTCCGCTCCCGACTTCAGTTTTCTTATTCTTGTTCTTCGCACTAGAAGGGTTCGTCGTCGTCGTTGTTGGGATCTTCTTGTTTGTCTTCTTTTGTTGTTGTTGTTGTTGTTGTTGTTGTTGTTGTTGTTGTTGTTGTTGTGGCACTTTCGATTTAGATATCGATGCCAATTTCGTAGTTGAATTTGAATTTGAATTCGACGTTTTTGGCAATGCCGATGATGCCGACGACGCCGAAGACGCCGACGATGATGGTGGCGGTAGTTTCTTTGGTGATGGTACCATCATCGATCAAAAAAAACAAAAAAACAAGCTAATACCTTGAATCAAGGAAAATAAAGAAAATCAACCACTTGATTAGAGAACTATGAGGAAGGGGAAGATTAGACTAGGCTACTCTTTTTGACTCCTTTTTCCTCTCTCTCTCTCTCTCTCTCTCTCTCTCTCACTCACTATGAGTACGTATAGTTTTTCCGTATTGCTGTTTTGACGTCATGACGAAAAAAAGAAATACGCAAGGAGAAAAGTGTGAGTTGTGAAGTGCAAAAAATACAGTCCTAATTATCCATCCTTCCTTCCTCTCTCTCTATATATATTCCTGGCCTAGAATATCTGTCGTCGTCGTCGCTTTGCGATCGTCTATAGCTAACTTACCTTACACCTTTGTAGTCATACATGTAATATATGTGGCTTCTGTTCGTTGGATCCAACTTGTGCTTAGTTACTAGAGTGCTAGGAGGTACTTAGTAATTCAGAATAAGAATGTCAACTGAAAAATTATATGAGAAATCAGAACGTCATCCTAACGAACAACGAAAGCAATTTAACGTCCGTCCTTCGATCTAATTATTTTATGGATTTTAAACAAATGTTCAATGAGCATTAAAGACTAAATAATGTCTCCAATGGAATGGTCCGACGTACACGGACGGACGCGATTATTTCTTTCGTTCGAATGAAGGTAAAAAGCAAAATAGATAATTCTCGTCTTCAGTATTACGTGAAATCGCGGGAGACATCACTTCGCGACATTGGCTCTTTCCCCCCCCCCCACTGGGTATCATACCACGCCACCCACATCTCCCCATTTTAGATATTAAGCAATGGTGCTGTAGTACCTAATAATCATTGACTTTGATTGATTGTTTGTGTGTGTGTGTGTGTGTGAATTGTATGGCACTTGCCAGTGATAGAGAAATCATGCATGGGAAAGAGTCGAATGAGCGAGTCGAGTCGTCTACATAATTGAAAATACTCGTATCCCCCTCCCTGCTTGCCTTCCGAACGTCGGATTTTTCCAGGTGTACAATTGTATTCGCGATTTGCTAGGTATTTATTAGTTGTGTATATTGTGATTGATACTGCACTATAGATAGGTTGGAGGTTAACCATGAGGGCAACATAATGCTTGGATTGGATTGGATAGAATCCATCCACACGAAAAGGGAGGATCTTGTTCTACTCCGTCGTTTCATTCAGCTGTCTGTATGTCATCGAACTTTTGCGAGCGCAAAAAAGGAGGCTGGGATTGGATAGGAGGATACAAACGGAAAGGGAGATCTAGGTCTTCTCCCAGGAACCATATACCTTTTTGTTATTTATGCTCTGGTATAACTTCTTAGGTAAATAGATTGGGCCTCCATGCGCAAAAGAAACCGGGATCGGATAGAGAACCATCACGGAGAGGGAGTTTTTGTACTGCGTTGCTTATCGTGGTAATCATAATTGCATACAGTAGTCGTCGTATATCTGAAATATGACCCCAAAACCGTGCTTTTAGCTTCAATAAGAGCAGCATAATTAGGAAAATACATGGGTTCACTATCACTATAAACGTAACTTAGTTGGATAACTACTCGGAACCACAACATGGAAACCGATCTGTACTGGTTCGGAAATTGAGGGAGCTATGCATATCTATGCGCCCGGGGTCGTAGTCGCGATACGGACTGTAATAGAGCCACATTTGTTGGAGCTATGTATGTCTATTCAGTCCCGAGGTCGTAGTCGCGACACGGACTGTAATTTGAGAACTAAGCCTCTCGGAGTTTAGCTAGGGGCATTATAAGCTTGGAAAGGGAATACTATTGAACAGCGTCATATTAATCGCGTACCAGTAGTCAACGTCTCACTCAAATAATATTACTCTTAGCTATTATGTAATAAAACAGCCTGTTAATTATGAAAGAACTAAAGAACATGAGTTCTCTCTGTTCTCCTTGGGTGATAAAGAAGTTGGGATTGGATAGGAACCACACAAAAAGGTTATGTATCTTAGTACTCAACGATTAATCGCTATTATGTATTATTTGTTCAGCCGTTATATACTTCTTGGTATTAGTAGAATCGCGCGTCGATGTAGGGTTCGCTATCACGAAAATAAATATCAATCGATACCAATCAAAAACCGCATACATGTAAATCATTGCGCCACTAAGAGCTATCGAGTGACACACAAGTTCCAATTTAATATTATTACGAGTAAAGGAGTGATACAGTTCACTGCACGACGGAGTCCTGTAGAGATAGTGGACCCTTTTTCATCACACTAGATAGCACTATAGGAGGAAATAAATATCGGAAACCAAACTCATCTCACAAAATCTCAAGCACTACACTGCACAATGAGATAGGTTGATTATATTAACACCAACACAAAATGAGTTCTACAACAGGAAACGAAAGATGGACGACGTTAGAGTTGGATTTGAACAATGGATGCCCATCGCACACTTTAAAAACACCCCTACGAAGACCATCTACCAATGACTTGATGAGCAACCAATTCGATATCAGCATAAATAGCGTTATGAGTGACATTACGTTTAACAGCTTCGGTATTAGTATCGTACAGCAACAACCGTCACCATCGATGAGTAAGGATAACTTGTTACGATACAGAAATATGGTGGAAAGTTCCGGTAGTAGTACTACGAATCAAAGCAATTCCATTTGGATATCATCACCAACTTTATCATCATTGAACAGCAGCAACAACAGCAACAGCAAGAAGAAGATGAAGAAGACGAAATCTGCATCATCCTCATCATCATCACGTTTAGCAGATAATCAAAGACGATGGTTAGCAACATCAGCAAATGAAAAGGCACTCGATCGACCAATTGGTATGATAAAACGAAATTCAAGTTCATGTTTGTTCCCTGTTGGATCCCCTGTATCGGCGAAAAAAACAGAAGAAGTGACTAATATCATCATCATTTAAGACTGTAGCTTACTGTAGCTTAAAGTAAGTATAGAAATCATAGCTGTAATGAAATTTCTTTTGAACTAGAATCATTATTAATATCTCTTCGATTTTACTACTATCTACTAGACCAGACTAGACTAGGTACATAGAGATTTTACTATTAGGCTACTAAATAAAAGAACCTATTTAGGATGGCCATATAGACGGAGGATTCTACATGTCAGGAGTATTAGTACTATGGGTTCCCCTATTGTAGCAGTAACTGCAGTGTACCGTACAAGTCTACTACAAAGCTAGTAGTCTGATGATCTGTTGTCAAGATTTTGCAAAACGAGAAGTACCAAGCTAGTACTGGAGAACTGAATCTTATCAACATTTTTTTGTTTCCTCTTTCTTTATTCAGCTGCCAGCTTGCAATCTTTGGTTGATGATGTTTTTAATCCCCAACGAACAGTCACATCATTCTATTATTATAGTACGTAGGACCACTTGCATAAAGTTGTACCGCCTAAGCGTTTTGTGCTAATTTCAAAGAAGTACTAAGTTAGTGCATACTTTTATTGAAGTATTAGATTATTATTCGTTGCTATTCAGCTACCAGCTTGAGTGCTTCCCTTGAAGATATTGTTGAATCCCCAAAGGAACAATTATTATTACAGTAGGGCCACTTACATACTGTACACTGCATCGCCTGAGCATTTTACATATTATTATTATTATTACAGTATTCAAGTAACGTTAAGTAAACTATTTTAAATAGAAAACAATAATATTATTATCTTTCGAACGTTGTGTTACACCATTCTTACTGGATCACACTTTGTAACGCCTCCATTCGTTTATCTTGGCAGGCACGAAGATGTTTGCTTCAATAAAAAAAATAAAAAAAATATGTTACAGTAATGCATGTGCGTGCGCGTTGCTTGTACGCTCGGAAGATGAACAGAAGAGATTTTTTTTAATTTGGGGGTCATAAAAAGAGGGGATTAAGGACTTTGTGTCATCCGTCCGCGCTCTCACGTAAAATAAAAATGAAAACCTGGATTTCTCGTGCCGACGAGTTCGTATGATTTACTGTAGTACATAAAAAATGCAATATCATCCCTTCCGAGCTCGTGTGAAATAAAGTCTGAACGGATATATCTCGACGATAAAAACACAAATATCGTTGTGTACTGTATCTACTGTATGAAATATTTTTCAGCCAGCCAGGCACGCACTGTTAAGTGATTTTTCGAATCCAACGGAAAAGTAACAGTACAAGCAGTGGTTAGGCTGGTTCCAGTAGAAGTAGATCACACTTTGTTTGCATTTGTCTGAATAATAAGCCCTTTTCGTATTTTAGAGCACGTCGTGTCAATCAATAATTTTCCCTCATTTTTCTTTTATTTTTGCCGCCGATGGCTTAGTAAAACTGTATCATCATCAAGTTAAAAGAAAAATCTGGCTTTTTGTTGCATTCCGATTGCATACTGCTTTCCTATCGCATCCTCTATTCTTCATTACTGTGCATACATACATACATAAAAACTTCTTATGTATTGAGCAATTATAGAAGAAGAAGAAGAAGAAGAAAAGAACAGTAACAGGAGCACAGTAAACAGTATGTCGTTTTTAGCAACAATAAGCAGACGACGAAAAAGTAGTAAGAAGTACGGCAATAGCATTGGCAATAGTAATGACGGCGCCAAAGGTTTTTCATCAGAATCCTGTATCTCAAATATTGTTATTGGTGACACCTATTCAATGCCAACAGAAGCATATTGTTCAATTGATACATCAGCAAATTCTTCCTTTCTGAATGATGATGATGATGATGATGATGAACACTACTACTCAAACTCAAACCCAGCACTATCGTCTGTGCAGCACCTGCAAGAAGAAAAAGAAGAAGAAGAAGAACCACAGGAGCAAACATCTTATGATGATATTGTTTTATTTTTAGATCAAGGACAAGAATCTGTTGAAATTATTACTATTGCAACAACAAAGAATGATAATAATGGTCAATCATTATTGTCGTCGTCGCAACAAGTTACAAATGTTTCATTTGGTGGTACAACATATTATGATAGTCAACCTGAACAACAAACATTGTCATCGTCATCGTTATCGTCGTCGTCGTCGAACAACGAGGATGACTTGATGATTGAACCTGATCGAAGTTGGACTATGAATGATGACGTGATTGGTTGTGTTGTTGTTGATTGTGATTATGATTATGACGATGACTATGATCAATTTTCTGATCAACAACAAAAACAACAACAGCTCGATGATGATGATAACAAAGATGATGATAACAAAGATGATGATATTTGTATGATTGACGGTATACGTCATAGTCCTAGTGAAAGTATTGGATATCATATCGAATTAGCAGAAGCATAGCAGCAGCAACAGATTAAAAAAAACGAAAGCAAAAAACAAAATACAACAGAATCAATAAATCAATCAATCAATCATTTTAAAGATATATTTTAGAGTGATAAACTACTACTACTTCCAAAAGTAGCAGTAATAGCAGCAGCTTTGGGGCTGCTATTATTATTATTAGGTGATGCCAAATATTTTTTCAATGATGATCCACCATCGCCATCATCGCCATCATCATAACGACCCCTATTGTTTGTGCCTGCAGTTCCGCCAGTACTATTTTTAAAAGAACTAAAAGAAAAATTGGAGAATGATGTTGATCCTCCTACTGATAATCTGCTTATTGACATAGTTGTTGCACCATCAGACAATAAACGTCCGTTGTTCCAAGAAGTTGTCATTATATTACTTGATGAATAATCATTATCCATTCCCATAGATTCATCTATGGCATCATCATATTCTTCTTCATCATCTTCATCTTCTTCTTCATCATCTTCTTCATTGTCATTGTCATCATAACTCAAAAATGCTCCTCCTACTTCACCACTACTACTACCCCCACCTAATAAATCACAAGTTCTACTGCTAAAGTTAGTTGCGGCGGTATTGCTGGCACTAGCACCACCAACTTTATTACAATCAGTAGTACCCATTGACTTAAATGATTCATTCATTAATGAAAGTAATGATCCATTCATTATTGATATTGATTGTTGGTCCAAGTCAATATCATCACCGTCATCACCATTTTCATAGGTATTGCTTTCAATATCATCTTGATCGATTTTATCATCCTTCCTACTATTGTCATTGTCATTGTGCGCAGTATTGTTGTGCGCATTATTATTCTGCTCAGGATCTTGAAGGACCATTGAATTATTGAATTGAATATTGTTCATAATACCTTCATCGCTACTACTTCCAATATTACTACTGTTATTGTTTTTGTTATTGTTATTGTTATTGTTGGCAGTAGTAGTACCATGATCATCCGATGATCGAAGAGAAGATTGACTATGACGACTGATGCTGCTACGACGACTGATTTGTTTTTTCATTGATGAATGAGATGATAGTAGTGAAATTATTTCATGTAATTTTATAATGATAGATTCAAATGATGGTCGACTTTTATAGTCTTCATCCCAGCATGATTCAATTAAATTACGCAGTATAGCACCTATCATCTCGGTCTTTGTACCAGTATTAGTACCAGTACCACCACTATTACTATTACAATCACCATCATAATCATTAATTAATTCATTTGTTATAACATTAATATTTGGACGATGATTATAATCACAAACAGCTTCTTCAAATTTCATTGGATTTGTGTCATATTGATGATCAAAATCTTCAAGACTAACTAATTCCCATAGTACAATAGCAAATCCAAATACATCACTACCGTATGTAGCAAAGCAACCAACACTATTATTATCATTATTGTTTCGTGATCGTTTTGAGTTTGTTATTGATGTTGGTCCACTATCACCACCAGCAGCAGTAGCAGTTGTTCGTCGTAACCATTTTCCACCCATTGTTTCTGGTGCCATATAGCGTAAACTACCAGATTTACCATGTACAACACCATCCAGTCTAGTATTACCGCTACCGCTGCCACACCCGGTAGTACTACCAAATCGATTAGGTGATGGTACTTCTCTTGCCAAACCAAAATCAAATAGTCTCCATGTTAATTTATTTTCGATGACACCATCACTGTTGGTATCGCTACCACTATCACTAGGTCTTGATGATAATCCAACCTAAATATGAGAATTGAAGATAGAGAATAGGATAGAGAGAGACAACGAGTGAGCGAGATAAAACGAAACGAACGGGAAAGGCAGACCTGACCGATCGATCCTAATAGAACGACAATAAAAATGAACAAGAAAGCAAGTAGTGCAGTGCAGTGCAGTGCAAGTCCGTAGTACTTCCGGTAGAGACAGAAACTTTTGGTTAGTTGGTTGGTTGGTTGGTTACTTACATTATGTGGTTTTAAATCACGAAATATGATATGATTGTTATGTAAATGTATCATTCCTGTTGCAATTTGTAATGCAATATCTAATCGTTCCTGTAATAATGGAATATTATTGTTTCTTCTTGTTCTTGTTGCATAGCTGTTACTTCTACTATTTTGACTGAGAGCTGATATAGCCGATGATGTTCTTTGTGGTGCTACACGTCGATATTGATCTTGAGGTTGCTGTTGTTGTTGTTGTTGTTGTTTTTGTTGGGATCCTAAAAATGATGACAATGATGCAGCCGTCAGTGAACTTCTTCTTCTTTTGTATTGTGTTTTTTGAATTTGTTTACTATGATACCAATGACTAATCTTTTCATTTAATACACCACCCGTTAATGCTTCCATAACTAAGAAATAACCTAAATCGTTTCCATCATCAGTACATTCCTCGCCATTTTGAAATGCATTTTCTATATCACAATCTTTTGGTTTCCCATACAGTCGAACAATATTTGGATGGTGTAGTAAATTACTTAGTAAAAATGATTCATGTATTAAATCAGCAGCAGCTGATATAAATCCACGTACATTCGTATGATGGACTGTTTTATTACTTAATGATTTACAGGCATAATATTTCATGGGATCTAACGTACTATAGTCCTCACTGCATGTACTGGCACCACTACCACTAGCGTATGACATAAGATTACTCATCATACTACCGGATAAAGAATAATCATCAGTAGCACTAGTCCTATTATCATTATTATTCATCAGTTCTTCTTTTTGTTGTTGTTGTTTTCTTCTTAATTTTGGACATGTTACTAAACAAACAGATGCAAAACTACCCATACCTAACATATCTTCCACAAATATATCATCCCATGATAATTGAGTATTTGTATTCTTCTCTTCTTCTTCTTTTTGAATTCTTTTTAGTGTTGTTAATTGACTGGATCGTTGAATATCATTCAAACGTTTCTTGGCTGCTTGTCCCGCTAATTTTGCGACTTGTTTGCGTAAATTTAAACCAAAATGATCGGCTGCAGCTGCAGCTGCTTTAGCTTTATTAGCTTCTTTTGCTTCTGCTTCAGCGATTGATATTCTTCTTGTTCCTTCGTGATCGTTTTTATTACTACTATTGTTAATCATCCTTTTCCTCCTTTTGTTGTTATTGCTGCTATTGCTATTGTACGTATAATGTTGTTGTAACTCAATTTGTTCGTTATTATCTTTTGGTGCCATATCGATCACTAACTTACGAATGCACACTAATTATTATTATTATTATCCGAAAGAAAAAGAAAATGGATCGAGAGTAGTTGTCGAGAGTACAATATGAATCGAGAGAGTGTCGAGACGAGAGAGTAGAGAGAGAATCTTGTGTGTTCTTATGTCTGATTCGTCTATTAGTCTTTATTTTGTAAATCGAAAAGTGTGTTTCGAGAGAGTGTGTCGAAAAGATTTTTGTTTGTTTGTCTGTTTCGTCTAGTAGTGTGCATTAGTCTTTGCTTTTGTTTCTTACTTTTGTTTGGGAACGTATGCATTATATAGTTCACTCTGTTGTAAGTGGTATTAGTGTGTGAATGAGCTCTACATAGATATTACAAAACACTCACTTTTCAAGACATAAATGAGAAGGAATTTTGGATGCTGATACAGAATTATTGGAGAGGCTTGATTAAATTTTTATCAATCCTCCTCATTAATATTGGATCATTAAGTATTAATTTGTAAAATTTCTTTTTAGAACATAGTAATCGTGAACCAATCTTTTCAACGCTTTTAATGTTACACTTTCTTCTCTTTGTTGAAGAAACATACGTACAATCCGAACTAGTACCGCGCGACGATCAACAATTCCTTTGTTTCTTTCTTTCACCCACTTAACGCAGTCTCTATATATATAATTTCACCGTGGTTACAATTCTTAATGACCTTACATCACGTTTAATGTGATGAATTTTTGTATTGAACATTTATATAAGCCTCTTGAATATTAATTTATGGTATTAATGACATATGTGTTATATTAATTGTGAAGAAAATTTAGAAAACTATCATGTGTTGAAAACGACTCGAGCAGTATTTTTGGCCTTACCAATATATACTTGACTTTAACAACTTCGAAACTCTTTATATATAATTTCACCGTTATGAAGGGCAGGGCGGCCATAAAACTGAGTACTATTCTAACCTTTGGGTCTTGCTTATATAAACGGTAACTAATTATGGTTGAAAAAAACGAGGAAAATATTTGTATCAATATTATACAGGAAAGGCATTGAAAAAAACGGCGAACATTATCATCTATAATAGCCTATTCGATTATGTATATAAGCAAATATCCATATGAATGTGAACATATATATACAGTATACATTATTATTTTAATAACGTGTATGTAATATACAGTATACATTATTTTAATGACGTGTATGTAATATATATTACTATCATAATATATTATATATTATATTATTAATATAATATGTTATATATCGGTAGTGAAGAATGAATTAATCAATCTACAGTACAATTGTATAATGATAATAAAAATATTATTATGGGCTCTTGTGTAATCTAGAATCGAATCGAAACGTATGAATGAATCGAAACTGCGAACAACATCATCGTTGCAAATTAAAGTTCCTTTAGGTAATTTCCCATAAAAACAAAGAATTGTATTTAAGGTCGTATATTATAATATTATATAGGGTATTATTTCAGTCCCATTCGGTTCACATTATCATCCCCTCCCCAGATTACAGGTATTTTCTTCTTCTTTTCTTTTCTTTTTCTTACCGTCGTAATAGGATGATTGAAACCACGTGTGTATAAAGGCAGTGCTGCGTAGCAAAAAAAACAGTTTCAACAAATTTTACGATACTATCCCGGTAACTTATATAAAAGAAAGAAACAAGGTCAAAAAAATATTTGGGATTGGTTACGTTGCGTTACTGTATACATATATCGACTCACTCTCCTTGTTGTTGTTATTATTTTCACTAAGTGTGTACAACCTCCCCCCCCCCCCCCCTCAAAGTTAAGTTTGAAAGATAAGATGTCGTCGAGAGGTCGCAACAGATACTACAACAACAACCAGCAGCATTATCAGCGATCAGATATATGGCAGCGGCGGCGGCTGCGGCAGCAGCAAGCGTGCATCAACAACAACTGCCAACCTGCTTTCTACCTTCACTACTGCCAACCTGCTACCTATAATAATAACAATAACAATATCCCGTCATTATCACCATCGCCATCATATTTCAATAACAATCAGCAACAATCACCATCGCCATCATATTTCAATAACAATCAGCAACAGTACTTTTCGACGGGCTACGCTGATAATAATAGCAATTCGGGTTGGGAAGACGATGACCATAATCAAGAGTATGACAACAGCAACACTCATCATGTACAACATCAACAAGTGCAGCAGCAACCACAAGGACAATCACAACCATCGCAACAAGACATCTATTACCAACAGCAACCGTCGTCATCACCGTATGGAGTCATTAATAATCTACAACATCAACAAGTACAGCAACCACAAGGACAATCACAACCATCGCAACACGACATCTATTACCAACAGCAACAGTCATCATCATCACCGTACGGAGTCATTAATAATATGAATAGTGGCCAAGACGACAATGATGGAGGTTGGGAAGACTAAAGTAAATTAGATATTCAGAATTAAAGGAAGAAAAAGAGAAAGTAATACAGAATCTATAGTAGCTAGACTACTGTACAGTAAGCTACGATGTAGTACTGTAGACGGATTTCTTGTTTCGTTATTCTTCTACTTTATAGTTTTGATCTTCTTAGTTGATGTTGTTGTTGTTGAAATAATGGTTTATTACCACTGCCGTCACGTCGTTGCCACTTCCCGCTACTGCTTCCGTTAAATCCTTTCTTTCTTTGTTTATTATGTTTTAATACATATTTTGTATGTAATCCTTTCGTTACTAAATTCTTCGTTATTCTTCTATCGTTCGTACTATTATTATTCTTTCTTTGTTGTTGTGTCATTATTGTTCGTTCTTCTTCTTTT
This sequence comes from Fragilariopsis cylindrus CCMP1102, assembly GCA_900095095.1. NCBI lineage: Eukaryota > Bacillariophyta > Bacillariophyceae > Bacillariales > Bacillariaceae > Fragilariopsis > Fragilariopsis cylindrus. The sequence continues at coordinate 29,542 of FMBT01000642.1, forward strand.
GAACTTCTTCTTCTTTATAAATATCACAGGATGCAAATTGTAGTCCTCTACCAGCTTTATTTGTTTGACATACATATTACTGTGGAACCAAGTGGGCCGGTGATATACATGGACATGTAAATCAGATGTGACACTTGGTTCATTTGATTCTAAATGTAATAATACTGAAGTAAAGACATCCACAGCTGTTGCGGATGCACCACCATGTAATGTATCAAATCCATTACATAACTCTGGTGTTACTATAAATGATAATACTAATTGATTATTAGGATTACTATCACCGACGTCGTCGTCGTCGTTGTCTTGTTGTTGTTGTTGGGTCTATATTATAACTTCGAACAACAACATTCCGCAATATACTATAGCAAAATCACCCATTGTATGGTCTGAACGAAGTTTTTTCTGTAATTCTGCTAATAATACAGCATTATTGTTACTATTATTATAACCGGATCATCATACCCCTATTGCGTGGCAACGATGACGATGACGATGACGATGACGATCGATTCATTATAATATATATCGTTGTTGTTATACCTGTTACGGTAATTATAAGCTCCTAAATATTACAGTAGCTCGATAATAGCTAGTACCCTAACTGTGGTGCAATTTTGTGGATGATTTTTACCACCCTTTTCTCTGCTGCGCTTACTTCAGATCGATTGATAGCCTTGCTTCCTTCCTGTACAATACTATTGCTTTGCCGCAACTAGAGATGATGCCGCCATGCCACTGCCTGGATGATGATGTACACGGTAGTGTATGTACGGT
>FMBT01000436.1:0-104386 GCA_900095095.1 Fragilariopsis cylindrus CCMP1102
CTCCTACGAATAAGACAGGTTTGAACAATACGGACGAGGTCGATGACGAAGACGATAATGAGGGACACGATGATTTAGAACGAGAAATTGAAAATGCTCGAAAACGTGACCTAGCGAGAATTGCCACCACAAAAGAACAAAAACAAGAACGAGAGCAAGAGAATCTGCTGCAAGACCAAGATCAGCATCAGCAGCAGCATCAGCGCGAAACAGAAAGGAAACGGCAAGAAGCAGAAGAGGAAGAAATAGAAATAGAAGTAGAAGCAGCAGTAGAAGATGAATTGAAATCATCAGCAATATCACATGTTCTTCTAGACATAATTCATCCTTCAGCTGACGTTACCGAAAGTCATGTAAAGAGGATTGCGATGGAGGGTATAGAATCCTCCGTAGAAGCCAGTCTCCGATCTAATACATCATCGTCACTAAAACCACCGGACGCATCATCGATGTTGTTAATAAACAGTAACAATGCTCCAATTCCCTCTCCAATAATAGGAGGTAGCAACAGTAATAATACTGATGCTACTGCCATCATACTTTCGGGAACGACTGGCGGGGACGGCGATGATAATAAAAATATGGATGGTGCATTTTATTTACCGTCGCCACCTACCAACAAAAAAGTAGGACGGAAGTTACAAATGGAATTGGATCGGGAAGCCCAACGAGCTAGCTTATCACCATCATCATCAGTATTGTTGTTGTCGTCAGGAGACATCAAAAACAACAATGAAAGTGTGACCGTCGATGACAGCAACGACAATGTCGGACAGCAACAACAACAACAACAACAACTGGAAGAACAAACCAAAAAACAAAAGCTACTACTCGAAAAACAACATAGGTTGAAAGAATTGCAATCGAAAAGCGTCGAACGGAGAAAGAAGTTGCAAGAATTTGAGGATGTCAAGAGAGATAGCTTGGTAAATACGGGTGACGGGAAAGGATTAGGGAACGGGATCAGCATCGACGATGAGAAAAAAATGACTGATGGCGACGAAACCACCGAAAACAATGAGGGGATCTCGGCGGTCGAGACAATAACGATAACAACAACAAAGTCCATCAGCACTCCAGCGAAGAGTAAGGGGAATAGTCACAAACACGAAAGCAATACTACCGCAACTCCTCAGTCTACTCTATCGAAAGCAGCGGCAACTGCTGCAATCCAGGCTGCTGCTGTGGTTGTTGCAGCAGCCGACATCGTTACTAATTCACCTACAGGTGAAAAGGTTCTGAGGGATATGCCAGAGCAGTTCGTTTCTAAAGATATACTGGTGGCGGTAGTACCGACAAAGACATTGGATCCGGTTCAACGAGCACAACAACGACGAAAGCAGCAACAACAACAACAGCAGCAGCAGCAGCAACAGCAGCAACAACACAAACAACGTAATCAACAACGATCCTTTAAGGCTCGTCCTGCTCCAGCGCCTCCAATTCCGAAAGAATTAATTACAACCATAAAGTTTATGGAAAATGGTGAGGATCGGAGTGTGTCCCCGTTAGGTACGGAAAGAGAACTTGATGCAGTAGTCTCACCTCTTGGTAATGGTAGCCCGCAGAATCGCAATCATGGTTTGTCATCACCATCTAACAAACGTAGTAGAAGTGCTGCGCAACGAAAGTCATCCAGCGCATTACCACCTGCTACCAAACAGCAACAGCAACAACGTCAAACAACGATCACGACAAGGCGTCGCCCGCTGACCAGACCCGACTGTAACATTAGTGACCGTCTATTAAAGCCTACATCAGCGAGCAATGCTGGTCAGATCGGTGTGACGGTGGTCAAGAATAAGCGACACGAAGCACCCCGTATCCAGAGGAGTCCAGAAGAGGAACAACGAAAAGCAAGAGAACGTATCCGAGCACGCATGGATATCCAGAAAAAGATGGCGAAATTGCGCAAGAAATCAAATGAGGGGAAATCATCTCGTGTAACTACTACTCGTACTACTGTAGCGAAACAGACAAAAGCAAATGCGACACGGGAACGACTGGAAAAGATGGAGCAAGAACGATTGGAAAAACTCAGGGATAAAATTAATGCGAAACAGGAACGACTGCAAACGAAGATGGACAATAAGAATAGTAAGATGAAGCGGACGCAACAACAAAAGCAACGGCAACGAGGCAAAAAGGAGAACCAAAATCGACCAGTGGTACGTCAAAATAAACCGACTCCGACCATCCCTATCGCACCCAAATTCGCTACCGATCGTCGCATACATTCCAAGAGTCATTCTTCATCATCAACGACAGTCGATGTCAAAAAGAAGAAGAAGAAGGAGAGGTCGTCGCTTGCCTCTAGTGTGGATATTTTTGGTCGGGGTCTTCGAGAATCGTCTACACCTACTACAAAAGAGTCCGCACAATGGTCCAATAGAACCTTGACCATTCCGAAGGCTCCGAAGTTATCAACATCTAAGCGACACGGAAGCAAGTTGCCCCCTCTAACGTCACCACAAAGGAAGACGAAGAAAGACTACGCCGATGATAATATGTCTTGGTCAAGTACCTTGAGAGATGTTATATCACCTATTTCCAAGGCTGCGAGCAGCGTTAAGATAATGACGATACCATTAACACCTCAATTCCAGGCGATCCGTAAGCGACCTCTTCCCAAAAGTACGGCTGAAAAAGAAAAAGAAGAGATGCAGTACTACAAGGACCACCCTTTTAAGGCAAGAATGGTGAAGATACATAATATTTCGAAGTCAACGCCTTCGGAAGTAAAGAAGGTGGCATCTCCTCCTCAACTAATTACTACTCCAAAACCCTTCCAATTTAGTGTTTGTAAACGCAAATACAAACATCCCGAGGAAAAGGACGACGTAAAAGAAGAGATAACATTCAAGGCAAAGCCCGCGCCAAATTTCTCATCGAACCAGACGTCATTGGGTAGCATAAAATCGAAATCTTCTTCATCTCGACCAATAACAACTCCGGAACCTTTTCAATTTCATCACACTAGTCAACGTAGTCATGGAAAGAATTCAGAGGATTATCAACATAATAATGAGAAGGAAATTGGAACATTTAAGGCAAAACCTATGCCCGATTTTTCGTCGGATCGATCATCTTTGGGAAATAAGAAGTTGAAATCTCCCACTCGACCACTGACTTCTCCGGAACCTTTTAAATTTAATGGTCACACGAGTAAGCGCAGTAATGAAAAACGTTCAGCGGATGTACAGAACGAGAAGGAAATTGAATCATTTAAGGCCCGACCGATGCCCGACTTCTCATCAAAAGGTATGATTCCAATGATGGGTCAGCCATCATCAACGAAGAAATTAACAACAACGGATCCGTTTCGTTTTGCTACCAAAGAAAGATCAGCCAATGACACTACTCCGACGACCCAAGAAAGCGGCCGCAGAAATATTCCATCGGGATCGTCTGGCCTACTTTTTCGCCGAACATGGACTACTAATAGTGGAGCAACAAGACCTCGAGTTTCGTCTGAGTCCAAGCCCCCCGATGCTGAGGAGGAAAATGAAATTATATTTCGTGCACGTGCAATGCCAAACTTTGAGACAGTGATCATTCCGGTCCAAGCTCAAGACCCAAGTAAAATTCGCTCACCTTCCCCTAGTAAAAGAAAAGAGGAAGAGTGTGTGGTCTCTCCCGTCTTCAAAGCAAAACCAGTACCGAAAATATTGTCAGAAGAACCGTCAATTCCCGTAAGAATGAGAGATCCAAGTAAATTTCGTTCTCCAGAATCTGTCCGCATCCTACCCAGCCCCCCACCCGAGAAAAAGTTAGAGACCTTTCGCGCCCTTCCAGTTCCAAGTTTTCTGGATGATGAACCTGTCATTCGTGTTCGTCAGCGTGACCCTACTAAACTTTGATCTCCGGAAAGTTCGAGCCATTTTCGGAAGGAATCATCACTGCTACAACACGATCCTTCTAAACTTCGTTCTCCAGTTACACCACAGAACAAAAAGAAGACACCAGCGAATGGAATGGACGATGCTAAGGCTCGATTGAGAGAGCGGTTATCGAAACGAAAGAGCAATGCCAACAAACAAGAATCCAACAGCACCGTGACATCACCGAAAGCATTTACTACTTCGCAAGTCAAGGCACGACTTACCCTTAGTTCTCATGCCGATGCCGAATCCAAAGAAATAATACGAACTACTGACAAACCAAAGGGTCCAGCTAGTAAGATAACCTCCAGTACTGATAGTACTCCAGTGAAATCAAATACTATTCCTAAGTCCATTGATCTGCCATTGAGTAGTCAAAGTCCGAAAGAAAGACGCCGCAAGGCTGCCAGTAGTGGCGAGTCAACATAGAAAGATGTCACCGGTGTCAACCATACTGACGAAAAGAGCAACAACGACGTGTCAGAAGAACGGGATGCGGAGCTAGAACGGCAAGCCAAGTTGGCATGTGCTTTAGGTAAACCCGACGAGGACGAGTCGTCGTCTATCTTGCAATTAGCACAAGCAATTTCTACCTACGCGATACACTAATCGAAATAAGAATATCAATATCGATATTAAATCTCTATCTAAGTATAAATGTAAAAAAGAAAAGTATAATGTTAACTATGTTCGGGACTACTGTAGATTAGATTTAGAACTTTTTCGATACGATAACGCAAACTTCCAAAAGATTTATACATTTCTATTATTGCTGTTGTTTCTGTTGTTGATGATGAGGGCTGGCTCCAGAGGTAGTCCATGTTCTACATAGTGTTCGGCCATACAATCCTTGCAAAAAAAAGTACCAAATGTGGCCCAATTCCGTGGTATGTAATTTCTTTTAGTATGCTGAGGGAAATGTATTTTTCTTTTTGCCTTGATCCTTTTAGCGGCACAATTTTCATCTGTACAAGCATACCTGGATCGGCTGTTAGATTTCCCACAGGATCCTTGACATGGGCTGCATAACATATTTTCCGCCTTTTCAAAAACGTGAGTTAAATAACCGTTGACAGGGTTGGGTTTCGTTGTTTTATCAAATAAAGCCCACCTCGCGTGTCTTTTACCATTACATATCACACTTTGGTAACCAACCAATGCGTGTGACTGCCGACAAACTAATTCCACATCAGGCCTGAGTGTGTCGTTCTCCTTTAGGACTTGTATTTTGAGAACTATACGGGGGCACCAACAAAACCGACAAACAACATCAACATAATTTTCTTCAGATAGACTAAATTTATCTATACGGTCAGCTGCCTGCTTACGTCTATATTTACCACGATAAGGAAAGTGCTGATCGTCTAACTTGATTGCCACAAACCAAACTAGATAATAATAAACACCAAAGTCTGTATCAAGAGAAGCATTTGCACCAGCTACATTCAAGTTCCATATTATCTCATCGTTTGCTGATTGATTTTTAAGACAGGTTATTAATGCTTGTTCCCATAAACTAGCATCATTATTATTAGACCCTAATGGGAAACGATAATAACTAAAACACGATTGTACATATCCAACTCTACCTCCAGTGATACCATCAGCAAAGATATCGCTGGAGTTTGGACCAACGTGAGTCTTGAACCTTTGTCCTGGATCAATTGAACATCCACCATAGATACATATCTTTGCATTATCTGGAAGATTATCCGGCAACTGCTTACGATAACTAGGAAGTTTGTCAATCATCCACTTAAAATACTGGTTGTGAATTACTTTATTTTGGGGGACAACAACTATATTTGGATTTTGATGACAATTCACAAGTTGATAAACACCACGCGGCATTTCATTTTGATTCAATCAACTTGAAGTCTCCACCATACCTGATAATTCAATATCGTCTTCTGCATACCGAACACGTTTACGTGTTGTTGATACAGCACCTATCTCTTTTACTGATAAAGTTTTCTCGGTAGGTCTATTATACCCATTTAATATTTTGTTTCTAATTGCTTTATCATAACAAGCTGATGCCTCACCAAATGTTGTATGTGTCTTCTTTAGAGGACGAGGATTCACGCTGTTTTTTATAGAACCAAAAGTAACTGTTGTATTACAACCGTTGTGTTCAATTATCCAAAATTTACCTCCAGTTGTACTAGTCTGCTCTAGATACGTGGTATAAGTATTATCATCAACTATAGGTAAGCTAGTTTCGGTGTCTTGCGGAAGATCCAAAATTTCTTGTACTACTTTACTAATATCAGTGTAACAACACACACACTCTTTACCAGTATAAACGTTGTTGCAGGCTTTGCATAAATTCGTCAATATAGGGTCAACTTGACAACATAGTTCATCCTCCACCATGTAGTCGCTCCAGTCAACATCAAACTTTTTGGCTCTATTAATCCATTGCTTATTTGATAATCCCAAAGCGTGGAGCATAGCTTTTTTGGTCAATCGATACTCATTTAGTATTCGTTTCAACGATTTGATAAATGCTACTTTCGTTTTTCCCAACAAACGATACATAACTTTGTTGTCATCGTCCAACAATACAGTTGGTCGATTTATAAAGTAGTCTCTCCACTTTATACCAAACTTTTGGCCATAGTCACCAAATGTGGATCCGGGTATTTGCAAAGCGGTGGCCATATTTCTTTGGTTCGATCGATGCACAATTGGCAGTCCTTTCACTAATTTGATTAATGCGTCTTTTGTTATTCCCACATGTTCTCCTGATGTTGTTGGCATAGAAGCAGCAGGTGCTGTTTTCGTTAATGGGAATGGTACGTTATCTACTCCATTTTCATCGTCATCCGATTCTAAACAAATCACTTCATTGATGTTGTTGTTGCTTTTGTTGTTGTTGAGAGGATACAAAAGTTCGGTAGGGGATTGCTTCCGATCCTCTTCTTCCTCAACGTCGTCAACTTGCCTGCCACACTTCCCACATACTAGCCACATTTGGGGGTTACAAGTGTTGCAATGTACACAATTCCACATCTTAAACAGATATATCTATTTTTTGTCACAATCTATTTTTTATGACTGTTACACTACGAGTTGAATCTGATACCACACTAAAATTCGATTCTATGCATTTTCTTATACTAACAAGCAAGCGAAAATACAGCCCGATAAAATATGTGGTAAGAAAACAGTTCTCCATGCATTGTTGTAGTGTGTGTACTGTGCTGTATTCACTTCATTCGCTCTAGTCCTAGTTCTCTAACTACTTGTGCTAATATTCGCCCTGAATCAGGCCCACACTTGGCATATGTAATAGTATACATATTGCGCTTGTGCTCTGAATCAGGCCCAGGCTTGATATATATATATTGCGCGCTTCGTGCTTTGGATCAGTCCAAGACTTTAATGGCGTGTGCCAAACACGCATCAATAAATAAATACTAAATCATCAATATTTTATGCATTTTTGCTTTCGTTTGCTTCCATATTTTGTGACGCTTCAATGACGTGTGCTGAACACGCGTCAATAAATACTTAATAATCTTTTTTCATTTTTATTGAATACGGTTCTGTACTGAATACTGTATTGAAGACGGTTCTGTACTGGTACTGTACTGAAAATGGTTCATTCGACACACCAACTAAAGCAATTTGTACAAACACATGAATTAGCAACTTTATTAACTTTGTCTCGACATATACCTTACATACCATAATATTTTTTTTCTCTACTACCCAACCCAACCAAATTATTAATTCTTTCTAATCCTCAAATCTACAGTACCATACAAATAATAATAATTAACACCACCATGAGTCGATATGACGAGGCTTTTAAACATCCAAACACAGCCAGTATGGATTTTGGAGTAGAGGAGGTATGTCGCAAAATATCATGCGAACCTAATTTTGAGAAACTATCACTCTCACCGACGACTGTCGCACAAAAATCAATTCAAATGTTTCCAAAAATGCAAACTGCGGTATGGCCTTTCCCACCTGCTGTGGTTCCGGATTCGTTGACGGGTGAAAGGGGTTACATGTTATATCCAAATAGTATAGAAGTATTGGCTGCTTATGATAATACATTTGCTTCTAGATTTGATGAGGATCCCTTCCTTCAAACTGTATTATTTCATTTGGGTCGGAAAACAGCAGAAGATTATGATGGAAACAATTTGTTCGACTCATTTAAATTTACTTTGAAACAAGCTTTGGTAACACGAGCTAAATATGCCATAGCTTTATATATGGCATTTGTATACAAGTTAAACCAGGCTCTAATTGATGGTGAAAAAGAAACATTTTTTAACATTGAGACTGATCGATATAGAGTACGAGAGGAGATGTATCGTACAAGTGGTGTTCTATCGAATTATAAGAAAGTTATGTCTCCAGATCTAGATAAATACATGAAAGTGATATCACCTTCAAAATTTGAAGAAACAGTAGAGAAGATGTGCATTCAAGTCAAAGCAAAATATTCTAATAAATAAGTATCGAGTATAATACATATTAAATAATTACATATTAAATAATTACATAAATATATGGCGCGTTCCGGCTCAACGCTGCATTTTGTGGGACACTCGCGACTAGAAAATTTTAATGCGCGATACCTCGCGACAGGAAAATTCTTTAAATTATTAAGTATTGAAATGGAAAATTATATCACATCAACATGAAAATGGGAATGTATTGAATCGAACCTCCATGGATATTGCTCTATATAACATACGCTTATGAGACGAAGTAAAGATGTCTATACGCTTAATAAGGGGAAAAAATTACAGTTGAATTTGGTCATCTGGAGAAAATTCTTTGAGGATTTACATGGGTGGAAGGCGAATTTCGAATCGCCAGGAAGAGGTGCATAAGAGAGGAAGATTAAAAATCAAATAATGGACTAATAGATAAAGTGCTAATACACATGTCTCTATTACTGTTATATTAGCTAATGCGATAATTTTTATTGTTATTGGTATATTAAGAGAGGACCCATTATCAACGGGTATGTAGGACGTGCTTTTTTCGGAAAATCCGACCATGTGTGTCTTTTACTAAGAGAGAGTTTACGTACTTAAAAATAGATCTAATTCAACCCAAACTTTTTGTCCTTGTTAAGAGTACCAAGATCTATATTTCGTCTCATAAGCTTTTATTAAATAGATCGATATCCATGGAGGTTCGATTCAATATATTCCCATTGTCAATGTGTTAATAAGGAAAATTCCTACTTTCACTGCGTAGGTGCGTGGTATTTTAATCCCGCGACACAAAAATAATATCACGACGTACCTCCATATGGGGGAATTTCTCCTTAGATAAGTACCAGATCATTGCCTACACTACCTATACCAGTTGACAATTTGGAATGTGTAGAATGTCTAAGGATAGGTACTGGAGAAGGTTTGAGGAGCTACCATACAGTTAAAAATCCCCCCGATTGATAGTACTTCAAGGAAGATGAATTGTCTTTTCATGGATCATTGGGTACGCGGGAAAGCGAGCTAGCGTTTTCGTAACGGTGCGTATGGGAAATACGAATAGTTCCTTCTATTATTTCGCGAGTCTTCTGCGGAGTACAGAGTACGACGATAGACAGATTCATGGTAAGTGTGGGTTGTATATAGATATTAGGAAAGTAGAAAATATATTAGTTCAAAATGAAAGATTGTCGTATCAACTACTTAAGTAAAGTATTCAATGGGTCTTTAAGAATCTCGAATATATTCTACTATTGAAGAGCTAGCTAGACTCTTTTCGGTGTAGTTATAATACTCTTCACAGGAGGAATATAGAAAGAACGTTTATATATATATATTGTAATGACGATGATAACATTTCGCTACTTTCTAAATGGAGTCGACTGAATAAACTTTCAACATTTCGCTACTATTTAAATGGAGTCGACTGAATAATACTTGTTATCTACTTTAATACTTCAAGTAGCTACTGCAAAAGATTTTAGTTTTTTTCTCTTCAGATGATTCATATTTCAAACAACGAACAACAAAATAGCATCGATCAGTCAATTTCCTTCTTAAATATATTTTGTCAAACTTGATAATAAAATCTGTGTAACGTTAGTAATACTGTAATAATATATATATATATATATTTAATTCGAAAGTCCAGCTTCTTTTCGTGTGGCACGAACACGAGCGGTAGGAACCTCCAATGAAACTTCACAACATTTGCTTAAAAGAACATCCACAGCCTTTTGAGCATTCTTTTGAAATAAAGCTTCCATATCAGCAACATCTTTGTTGGTTTCTGATTGAAGTTTTGCCGAAGCACTTCCTTCCGATCCACCTTTACTTAAGACCATGTTATTAAATTCTTCTTGCTTTTCGGCACGGTAGGTAGAAATCAAATCTTGACCATCCGCTTTCGCTTGTTTCATACGGTCCCCACGACCTGTTGTGTTTTTTGTTTTGTTTTTGAAATAATCAATAATCAATAATTAATGATACATTGTATATGCATACATACGGTAGCCATTTATATATATCGAGTGAATAGATATAAAAATGCCATTTATATATATCGAGTGAATAGATATAAAAATCCGATTTTCGACCATTTTTTTAAATTTGAAATGAAAATGAAGGCAAAGAAAAAGCAAGCGCAAAACGTTGAAAAAGTATACACGATCAACGACACAATAGTACCATCATTTGTTATATTCGGTGTATGATATAGAGCAGAAAGAAAAAAAAAAGAACGGAGCGGTTAGCATGAAAGGTTTGTGTGCTATATAGAAGTAGAAGAAAAAAAGTCATTATTTTTCGACGACAGAAAGTCCCTAAAGAATCGTTTTCTACATAAAAATCCCGACCAAGGATTCATTCAAATTGATAAAGACAGGATAGAACTATAAAGAACTGGTACTGATTGATTCACTTGATGTATCGTCGTCTTAATTTCTCTTCCATTCTACATTCATTTTGAAATATTAATAATAATAACCAACTAAAATAAAATAAAACATCGGACAAAAACTAAAACTCACCCAAACGAGCTTCAGCGACAATTTGTGAGGCACGCGTTTCGGCGGCCATAAGTTCTTGAATTCCTGCTCCTGTTGACATGATGATATATATTGATGTGCTTTATATAAGTTTGATATGTTATAAAGAATACAGAAGTTGGTTGGTACGGACAAGAAAGATAGTAGATAAAAGAGGATATGATGAATCATAGCTTTTTAGTTTCAAGAAAGGCACGTTAAAAGGATGCTTCGCCTCTTTAGCGATGTGTTATGAACAATACAAAATATAATTTGTAGCCGTTTCTACTGCGCGCACGCCATCTTCATATGATTATACCATTTTTCTGGGTAAGAGCATAATATATAAGACAGATCTTAGATTTTAGACATCATTCATTTCAGCCATAAGTCAATCTACGATTAGGAGTATTATGACGTAAAGAAGTGATGAAACCTAGTATTGTTTTTCAGGTTGTTGATAATAGGGATTGCAAAGGTGTCAAGGAGGCAAGGTGTCGAATCATCCCATTCCACTTGTCACAAGGTTCTTGTAGGCATTGTTGTGTTAAAAATTAATTGACAGGATTCGGGTGTAAGCCTAACTCTTGTTCAAATTATAATTGAATATCTATCCAACCTTGGATGCGCTGAGTTTCCGATGTGGATCGCCGATGGTAAATATGAATAACAACAAAAGTAGTAGTCGTGGTGGTGGTAATAGTGTCACGACAAATAGCAATAGAAACGAAAATGATGACAATAGTAAGTCTACCTTCGATCCTAGCTATGTACGACTCGATAAGAATAAGGTCCATCCGTTAGCGTATATACTTCGGATATCACGGTATGGAAAGTTCATGACAAAATTAAGTAATGAATTGGTTCAGAATATTAAAAGAATTGATAAGGAAGTTAGTGATATGCAAAGAATGATGGAACAAAAGGGGATGAAACAATCATCAAGGACAGGCATGGCATGGGTACGTCGAATTGAATCGAAGATAGTAGAAATTAAATCATTAAAAACATCTTTGACTGTATTACCAAACATTTTAAAAATTGAAGAATCAAATAAGAAAAAATATATGCTGTTAATTACGTGGCAGCGCAGTTTCAATCTCGACAGCTTGGACGACGACGACGACGACGACAATGGCGATGACAACAACGATAAAGAGGGCATTCATATGGTGGAAGAGGAAAAAGATGAGGATCATAACAGAAACACGCGCAAGAAGAAGAAAGTAAAACGATCCTCTCGTCACCGTTTGCTTTTTGACCGAAAGAAACAACGAAATTCAAAATTGAACAACAACAACAACAACAACAACAATATCAGCAGTATCAGTAGCAATAATGATAATGATAATGATAATAATAATAATAATAATAATAATAATAATAATAATAATAACACCAGAAAAATGAACGACGATAATGGTAACGATAACGACAATGACAATGACAATAACAAGACTGATTACGACCGTCTCCTTCATCGGTTCATGGCACCATGTGTGTACGAAAGCCACCACATAGAAAAGTCTCCGATTGTTTCACTACAAAATCATCGTAATCGGATCACGACAAAATACCGTCAGGCAAAGAATATGAATAAGGATATGTCAACGATCATTCAAGATGATTTACCTTTTACCAGTGAAAAGATTCAAAACTTTATTGGAGATTATTACTGCCTATGTTCTGGTTGCCAGACTATGTACAATAAACAATACAAACATTTATTTGGATCGTATGAGTCCCACATCGGAAAGGAAGATATGACAGCCACTGGAAAATTCTTTTGTGTCGACTGTTGGAATTATTATCTAAATGGAAATGGAAAGAAAAAGCATGTAGATGGGTTAAAGGGAAAGGAAAATAATAATAATAATAATAATAATAGCAATACCAGTAGTAGCGATAACAACAGCAAGAATTATGATGACGACATCATACTATCTTCTACTACTGCTACTAAATCTACAGAAAATGGCTCAATAGATGGCATCGACGACATTTCTTCTCAACAACATCAACCGACGAAAAAAGCTAGAAAGAAAAAGAAGAAAAAGAAAAAGAAGAAAGCCAACAATGACGACGACGACGATGATGGCGACGGCAACCAGAAGGAAGATCCTTTTATAGGAGGGAACGTACATAATATCAACACCAATCAATTCGAAGTCGATGATACTAGCCAACAGAATTCAGAGAAAACAACAAGCAAGAACTCAAGTGATGATGATGATGATGATGATGAACCACTTATTAAACAGCATGTTGCTTTTTCTAATAATGACAAGTGGGTAGATTTCTTGCTTCAAACTGGTAGCATTATCGCACTCAATGACTATATGGATGAGATTCTTGGAGTTGAGGATTGATTACGACTGGTAGAATAGAATTATTCTTGGGGGGAGATGACGAATCAACCAATACTGTCTATGGAAAAGAATTCCATCTACTGGATAAATACTAAATCAAGGAAAAATAATCTTCATTTATATTTCATTGTACTGTTTTCCTTTAATTTTATTCTATATCATAACTTATTCATTTGTTCATTTCGAATACCTTTCCAGTGAAATAGGTGTATAGTTCCTTCCGTCTCAGATCGACCTTAGAAATATCAGTATTCTTATTGTTCTTCCATACCTGTTCAAAGGACATTGGATTTCCTTCCACTTCTGTTTTCCATGCCTTACCACCATCGATATCAACTCGACTGGAAATTCCAATAGCCTTCCCATCGTCACTCGAGACAGCAACCATGACCTGGCCTGGTTCAGCGATGATTTCCTTTTCTCCAATGATATTGTACAGGATACTACCCTTTCCGGCTGTAATTTTTGGTGCGACGCAATTCACCAATATAGCACCGTCCGCATTCACTTCTCTTGCAGTAACGTGAGATAGAAGAGAGTCCTTGATTGTTCCATCTGCGATGTTGCAATCAAATGCGTACGAATGTTGAAACATAACGTTGCTTTGTGCGAAAACTCCCGTCATCGGTGAATCGGTAATGCCGAGGAACTTTCGTAAAAGTTTTGATTCGGGGTTCGAGTCATCCAATAACAATAGTGAATTCTTAGAATAAAGTGGTAATTGACCATAATCCCACCAACATGCATCCTTACCGACATCAACGGCACCGAAGAGTCCTAATTTACTAGTGTCTTCGTTCGCTCTTTGGAATCGTGCCGAAAATACCTGCATTCGTAAATGATGCGACATGGATGTCTGTTCATCAACACCCTTTTGTAACATTAGGCTGACGTAACTTTCTTCTGGTAATGTTAGTGGCATCCAGAAGTGGGGATCAGTATCCAATTTAGCAACCTTTTCTGTTAATTCTATAGAATATTCGTCACATAATCCTTCCAACATGGCAGCCGAAAGTGAAAAACTTCCCAAAGATGGTCCCACCTGTGCGATTGTTCCCAGTGTTTGTAACATACTGGTGGCAGTCTCATGACTGACCTTTTCCACTTGTGCCGCTTCTGCAACCTTTCCACCCTCTCCAGATTCTTTCATGACAGCAATGACACCATATTTATCTAATCCCTGTTCGAGCCATTCTTCCGCAGTCGGTGCTGTATCACCTAACAACGTACACATAATATCAATATGATGTGTCGATTCGTAACGAAAATTTTCTACCGCAGGTGGTAAAAAAACTTGATCACCCCAAAAGACACTCAACCGGCCCTTTCGTGACGATGCATAGATACCAGTTTGTCGAACTACTGCCTCCAAAACAGTTAAATGCTTCGGAAATGGAAGTTTCTGTTATATGTGTGTGTGTGTGTGTAATGCAATTTTTAGTTTGGGGTTTTTCATAGAAATAGGAATAAATCCAGGATCTGTGAGAGGATGGATGATTACTTCTTGACGAGGAGGAGGAGGACGACGACGAACATAAATAAAACAAAACACACAAACACACAGACGTTTTAAAGAAGAAGAAGAAGCACACAGTTTTACGTACGTACCACTCCAGGTTTGTTATTGTTTTCACTAGCCGGCAATGGTGCGAGTCTTGTGCCTTTTCCCGCTGTATGATATAATGCAGCAGAAATTGTTCCTTGTTGTAGTAAACTTTCTAAATCAGGATTATCAGTCACAGTACTGGAAGATTTCGCATAATCACAGGCCTTCTTCCAGGCATATAATGTCCCTAATCCATTTCCTGCACCAGATGGATCACTCCAATCTTCTGATACTGCAATCACAAGTGGAAATACCGAACTACTACTACTACTACTACTACTAGCACCGTGGGCACCATGTTTCAGTTTCGTCATCCAAAACTCCGCTTGATGGTCATCAGTACAACAGATGACCGTCACATCAAAAACATTTTCAGGTAATGTCATAGCCGTCACGGCTTCTTCGAAACGTGCAGCTGGCATCTTCAATGTACTGATAGTATACTGTGTATTGTTATATAATGGTAGTCTTGTCTTGGTGGGTGTGGGAAGTACGAAGATCAGATTAGATTAGATTAGATGTAGATCAGATCGCAGCTAATTTCTTATGTCAATCTAAAAAACGAAGTAAAATGTGAAAGGCATTTTGAGAATGAATATAATGAATGAAGGAATCTAAATTTCTCACAACTTGGCGATAATTTAGCTTTTGTTTGATCCATATTTCAAACGTGGATAGGAAGTCATGCAGTAGTAGGTCACGCTGACCAAAATGATACTAAAAAAATTTAAATTTATTTTGAACATTAACGTTAAGTTAGCTATATTTATAATACTGTAGTCAAAATATCATTCGAAATTGGAAGAAGCAGCAACGCACGAGGAATGGATATCTCAGAAAGCAGATGTTATTGTACTTCAAAAGTACTACTAGCAAGTCGCAAGCTCAAACTGGAAATGATACTAGTAGATCAAAGATCATCTAACACATTACCTGTACTCGTACACCAGCAATTAGAGGAAAATCGTTACAATGGTTACTACTGTTATCAACAAGAACGGTAGTAGTACCAATACCAATACCAATACTGCATCATCTGCTGTTGGAGGCGGCATTTGCGACGGTAGTGTCATCAACAGCAGGAAATACATTACTACTAGTAATGTGACCGCCAATGACAAGGAAAACGTTCTAAAAAAAGACAATAATAGTAATAAGACTAGTAAGACTAGTAAGACTAATAACAATGACAATGGCAATGACAATGGCAATGATAAGGGTATTAGCTGTAATATTCACGAGTTATTATTGTCGTCAGGGAATAAGAAGAAAAATAATAGTACAACTACAACTACAACTATTAATACTACAACTAAAATGCCGATGCCGATGCCGATGTCGAGACCAATTATTCAAGAATCCAATATTATACTTTCTCGTTCCTACGACACTATTAAAAAAGAAATATCCAAAAATGTACTAAGACATAAGTTACAAAAATTACGTCATCTGGTGTTACCGGGTGTTATTTCCACCAAGTATCTGGACAATGAAATTTTTTATCCGATGCATCAACAGCAATTATTTCAACCACAAACTGTCACCTATAATGGTGGTATTGCGAATGTGAAAAAATGGAAAATATCCTCCTACCTCGAAGTGATGGAGGGAGGTGTACCGGTAAGTTTTTGTACAACTACAGTATTAAATATACTACATACATACTAGTATATCATATATTGTAATTAAATATATAAAAATAAATTTACATCTTTCATTCTTTCTGACAACGACGTATTGAATCTCTCTCTCTTTCTCTCTTTACATGTATTTCTTTCGTTTCAAAAACGTTTTCAAAAAAACTTCAAAAGTGCACAAATCCAAATCTAAAATTGTTAGAAATTTTTCGACCATTATTAGAAACTTGTGATGATTTATTCCTTGTTTGGTACAAACAACAGCATGCCTGCAACAGTAACAGTAACAATAAACAACAACAACAAAATCAAAATCGAAGAAGAACATGTCAACGTCTGATGACATTCGTCACACGGTATACACCTGTTCCTGGTGAACAAGCCTTGTTGAAACATATCGATGGTGCTGGTAAGGTGGACGGATCCTGTGTGATTGCATTACCAGTCGATAAATGGTCCGCTCCGTATGACGTGAACTCATTCGAGGGACATGGTGGTGGATTAACCTTTTGGGATGGAAAAGAACCAGTACCAGTACCAGTAACACATAATGATAAGGAGAAGGAGAAGGAGAAAAAGAATGATGATAATCAGAAAGAAGGAAAGGAAGCAATACAGGATACAGATACGACGAAGACTACGATGACGTCCATCAACAGCAACAACAATAATCAAAACAACGACAACAATGCCGTTGAAGTTGAAGAAGCAAAAACCAACAAGACAATAACAACAACGACGGCGACGACGACGGCGAAGAAAAATAATAAGGCACCACAAAAATTTCGTCCACGTGAAATCCATTATGAGACTAGATCAGGAGACATTGCTTTTATTGATAGAGCTGTATGGCATCAAGCAGATCCAATCACAAAGGTACGTTCGTGTACGTGTATTTGAAAGAATCAATCATACAACACAACACTCATTTCCTATTTATTTCCACCGGCCTGGGCCGGGGCCGCACCTTTATATATTACGTGTATTCGTATGTTATATAATGTTGCATGCATGTTTACTAACATTCTCATTATTTCATTTTTTTGCGAAGGGTACACGATGGGCCTTGGTCATATTCTACAAAGTTATGTACGAAGATGATGATAATGACAACGATGAATGATCATGAATAATGGCAACTACAATAGAACAAACAACGACGGAGGCTACCGTAGTAGCTCTAGGATGATGATAGTGACAATTTAATTTAATTTAATTTATGTCATCTGTACGATAATAACGATCAGTTCACAGCATAAAACTAATATTGTCTAAAATTTCATAACAATAGAAATAACTACTACGGTAGTGCCGTGATGGAAATAGAAAAACGATGATATAGCAGAACAAAGTTAGGATATATATTAATATATATATATATATATATATATATCATGTTGAAAGGGGGAAAATCCCTCCTGTGCCTGAAATATATTCCAGCAGTATAAATAGTCCTAGCAAAGAAAAATGAAAGTATATCTAATCAAAACACAATATTC
The DNA here is from genome assembly GCA_900095095.1 of Fragilariopsis cylindrus CCMP1102. Classification (NCBI taxonomy): domain Eukaryota; phylum Bacillariophyta; class Bacillariophyceae; order Bacillariales; family Bacillariaceae; genus Fragilariopsis; species Fragilariopsis cylindrus. The sequence continues at coordinate 17,987 of FMBT01000436.1, forward strand.
ATTGTTTCAATGTTCAGCTTGATTGTTGGGTTTCAACTGTAAGCTGAGCTTGTGTGTTGACAGGGAAAATTACTGTAACCACCTTTCGTAGGTCATTGAAACACCACCAATATGAATGCAACTACCAGCCAAACCTCTATTCAACACACATGCCGATGATAAAAGGAAGAGAAAGTGCTATGGTGTAGCTACTTTACTACGATACAGTAGGCTCTACAGTAATACAGAACAGCATCACTTGATTTCTGCACGAAATAAAAATATAAAACGATTCAGTTTTACCGCAGCGCCTCACAAAAAAAATCTTCTAAAAAATCTTCGACAACAACAACTCTTATTAAAAATTACATGAAAAGCTTGACCATGACATGATAGATTCATCATCATATCCTCTCTCTCTTTTCAAGTAACTTACTAATAGCTAGCTAGGCAAAAAATACAACACTATATCTAATACAGTTATTGGTGCTGCTGTGCTATAGTCATATATTCTAACGATAACAATCAAAACCGAAATAAACATGAGTACAAGTAGTAGAATACAAAAATCGCTGCTGCGATTATCGCCATCTTCTAGAAATTATTCTTCATCCACTCCATATAAAATAATATTCCGCACACGGCAATCATATCAACAACAACAGTCGCCCCGACAAAGAATAATATCATTATCAGCCAATCATCGTAGTATACCAATTCTGGGTCGAAAAACACCGCAGCATCGCTGGACCAGCAGTAAACCTACTTCTTCTTCCGCAGTGAAAGAAGCGGTTGTGGCGAAAGAACCCCCCTACAGGACCTTGCGTTGGTTAGCATTTACGACTGGTATACCCTTCGTCGGATTCGGCTTCATGGACAACGCTATATTGATCATAGCTGGAGATGCCATTGATACCAGTTTGGGTGTCACCCTTGGGATAAGTACCATGTGTGCTGCCGCAATAGGAAATATCATCTCGGATTTGGCGGGGATCAGTGCTGGTGCGTACATAGAAGATTTTTGCGTCAGGGTATTGAAATTACCTGTGCCGACACTAGATTCCGCCCAACGTCAATTACGATCGGTCCGAATGGCATCCCAAACGGGAATGGCAATCGGAATGACGATTGGGTGCGTGTTGGGGATGATACCACTCTTCTTTATTGATTCGAACAAAGCGGAGAAGTTAAGGAAAAAGGCAAGACTGGAAAAGTTATATCAAGATGTCTTAGACGAAGCCAAGACGTTGGTAGGAGCCGAATCGACTTATTTATATTTGCGTGTTGACAAAGATGAGGATAGGAAAATAACTGACAACAAAGGCAATAATATAAAACATCAACGAGGAGAGGACGTTGGTATACACGGTTACCATCCGTCGGTGAACGGAGAATATTTATATGCAATGTATTACGTTGAGCCTCATCATCAACATTATGGATCATCTCCAACGAAAAATCTCATGAGGATGGTTAGTGGTGGTGATGTTGGTAATCGAATTGGCAGTACTAGAAGTGATACGAATGATACCACCACTGGAGCATTTGATGAAAATAAAGGTAATAGTAGTAGTGATGACAGCGTGATACAAGTGATTAAACCACCACCATTACCTGTTCCGTCCGTTTCTCTATCTCGTGCTATTCCTGTTGGAAAAGGGATCGTGTCCCGTGCTCTTTTAACTGGAACAACATGGAATATCGTCGGTAGTTTGATAGATGAACCTGATTTCTTTCCGTTGAGACCAGGAATCACTGATGGTTGTACCAACCTCGATCCTGGCCATTTTCGCGATTTGGTTGTTGTTCCTATATTGGATGGACAAGGCCGAGTAATTGCCGTATTGGAAGCACTCAATAAGGAAACCGACGACAACGGTTTTTCGGATGATGATGTGGATGTTCTCTCTAGTCTTGCTAGTCATGTTAGTGTGAGTTTGCAAACGATCTATCAAAATAACGAAGATGAAGATTTGAGGCTGCGAGATACTATTCGTATCTTGAAAGAGGGCAAGGGCATCCAGCGTTCTAAAACTAAGGGTGGCAGTAGTTATAGTATTCATAACGACGACGATGCTGATGATAATGAAAATAATGGCGGCGGTGTTGGCGGGAAAAGTAATAAAGATGATGGTTCTCAAAACGCAACCACCACCAAGTCTAAGCGGCGACTCTTTCCCGATTGATGGCATGCAGTATGAACGATACATGATATGAAATAGTAAATTATCTGTAGATAGTTTAATTACATCGATCTTTTCTTTTCCTTTCTTTTTCAAAATTAAATTGTAGCGCTTGGTTGCGACAATTTATCTTACTTTGAAGATGCTTGCCGTACTATTGTATTGAACAATTTTTGTCTTGATTTAAGTATTATACGAAGAAAAGATTAGGAAATTACGGCACAGTAAAGCTATCAATAACAAACGACAATAAGATTCTGTATGGCATAGCGCATCTATAAGTTTTGCAAGGCGAACTAAATAGTAACAATGAATTTCATGTTCTTCGATACAAATGCATTGCACTGCACTTGGTCTCACTACCAGCTTGCTATGGCACAGTAATAATTATGAGTTAAATATATCTCAAGAATATTATTGCACACATCCACACTCACTACCTGCCTGCTATAAATCAATATATCGGTAAAATGGGAAGATTTTCTTTGTTTCGTGAGTTCTGTTTAAGAACCCTTTCTGCATGCACTTGCACCATCCTTTTCCTCCCTTAGCTTACAATTTATTATACTCTCAATTAGTAAACTATATGGCTTGATGGGACTCCTAGAAAGATGGTTTTAGGAAAAATCTTGATATCAGAATAATGATGGTTTAGGTTTCTCTGATTATTTTTGTGTCCTTTTTTTTTGGTTGAGATCTGAGATAGTATTTATTTACTCATACAGTCAGTACAACGCATACTCCCGGCTTAAAGGTATTCAGTGTATTTGCTCTTAAACTATCGACCTTACCTAATCTAGATAATACGGTATAGAAGAGATGAAAGAAGTAGTAGGAAGATTTGTTTTTGTTGTTGCGGCATATAAAATGGGTAATTATTTATTTTCCATATCTTTTAATTTATTATATGCAACTACTCGAAAAAAAAGGAGTAGCACGAATTTGTCGACTACAATAAAAGTGATATCATAACCTTGATTTCCACTCTTCGTTCATTATGTATACTATATATAGTATTTTCCTAAACGGTGTATCATATTTCCTTGTTAGTGTGCGCGTTTTTTTTTGGGACTTCAGATATCAGTCTCCTATTGAATGAAGAAATTAATATATGTTTATTCTTCCCATCCTGCTTCGGCTGATGAGATAACATATGAAGCAACATTGGCAATATCTTCTTCACTAAGACGTCCACCGAAGGCAGGCATAGCGTTCTTTCCGTTTGTGACTTGTGTCATAACAGACTTTTCACTTCGTCCACCGGAAAGGTATTGGTCTAATGCTTCCTTTTCTAAGGTCTTTTCGGGCATGATAACATTTTGTCCACCAGCATGACATGCGGCACAGTTAGCATTGAAGATTTGTTCTCCTGCACCGACATCACCGGCAAATGCTGGACCGGCAGCAACACTGAAAGCGATTGCTCCAGCAGCGGCAGCCTATTTATTTATTTAGATTTGGAGAGAAGATATTATGTGAGTTCATGTGATCAATGTTACATGCATGTTCAGGTGAAGTCGACGAGTTTCAACTTCTTAAAAACCCATCGAAGTAAACCACTAGATACGATGTCTCCGCGGGCGAAAATCAACCCCCCGTGTATCCTTAGTGTTTAATTTCTCATCAATTATCAGCAGAAGGAACGTACCTTGGCAACATCAGCTTTATTGATTGAAAACGCAGAAGCGGAAACAAGAAGAGTGGCGAAGATAGCGAATTTCATGGTAGGATATTAGTGTTAAGTCGATTGAAATGAATTAAAAATTATTGTGAGTTTATTGGAAGTTCAACGAAGTGCTTTTAAATCGTTTGAAACGAGAAAAGTCCAAACAACAGTTACGGTATGCGGTCTCGTCGAATAAGAATGCTTTATTTGTGATATGGTTGTTGAAATCTAAACAAGAATGTCGGTATGCGGTCTCGTCGAATAAGAATGATTGATTCGTGATATGGTTGATGTTGATGTTGTCAATTGCTTTGGATTCTTTGCATTTGCTTTTAGCGGCGCTGATGAAATCGTGTTTCTTGCTTCACTATTTATTCGCAGGACGTCACTCCAACGCCCGGTAAATTTTACTAGCATGATTTTTCATTTACATGAGTTTACGCGACAGAAATTAAAGAAAAAAACAGACGGATCATCTTCCCTCTTCTTTCCACGTCATTTCGAATGATGAATCGAATGAATCAAATGAATCAAATCGACAAGTAATGACTACTTTGACTCAATTATAGCGAAGGACAGCAGAGCGAACGATTTCAACAAAATTTTCTTGCTTCTTCTTTTACTCATAAAGATGATTGACCCTTTATTTAGTGCTTATTTAGTGCTATGTAGTGTTGTAGCCTTGGTTGCTGTAGTGTATTCATCTGATGATCAGTAGAATAGAAGTGGAGTTATGGATGTTGGTAGTTTTATTTCCCATTTTAGGATATAAATCATTTCAAGTGTAATAACACTACCACAAGTACAAGTGGTGTTGAAATCAAATCAAATTCAATTGAGGTATCTATCTACATCCACACATCATAATATGCACATGATTGCTGATATGTTGTTGTTGTAATGGTTCATAACAGGAACTCATTTCCAGTCAACATTGTTTTATGCGCAGGCATTCTAAAATCTCTTGTTTGCCCTCACTGCACTCTATATTTATATGCGTTGCCTGAGAAAAATGTCAGTGCATAGTGATCCGCTCTACTCATCAATTTGGAAATATTATATCATCTCTGGCTCTAGTCTTCCATCTGTCTACCTATATAGTGACGAAGAGTTAGTTTGTCACCTTGCTTGATAATGTATTCTACTATAGTACGTATTGTAGGTAAGTACAGATGCGGTACTTCACACTCATAAATACAGTAAGTACAGTACCTCGGCACAATTCAACGGTTTGATTTTTGAGACATTTTTCTTGTTTTTAACATATCGGGTCGTGTTGAAAAGATCAGAAAGTTTGGCCAATAATTGAAGTTCAATAAATTAATATAGCCCTTGATCGAAAGGCAATAGTTCGAAGTCTTATGAAAAAGAAATTGATTAAAGATGTTAAAAACTATTCTTCCATTCTCGCTTCCGCAAAGGTAGCAGTTTCACAACAACAACAACAACAACAACAACAGTGTTCGAAACCCACCTTTGAGCATTACTGTTCCAGTATAACCGTCATTATTCCTTTTTCACCGGTTCAAGAACGTCACGAACGTCCTTCGACGACTACTACTACGTGGAGCTAGATAGAAAGCGAGCAGTTTTCGGATATTATTGTGCATATATTATATATATATCGGTATACTGTATCACACTTACTTTTTCCGACGCTATCATCTAAGATCATACTTCTTTACGATCAACAAACACTTCTAGCGAGATCGAAATCGAAATCCTCCTCGCTCCTCCTCCTGACGAGACACGCTATTTTTGAGAACAGTGATACTTATTGGAAAAACAAATAGAAAGGCATACGCGTACACACACACACACACACACAACGATGTTACGACGACGACAGCGACAGCGACAACGGATACCACACAATGATACATTGTCCTATTTAAATTTCTTCTTCTATACATCATTGTTCTGTTTCAGCTGGACGACGATCCAAATAACGAATGCTATTCCATTATTGGATGGACGGTACCAAACCTCTAATGATGTTACATCATATTTGAATCTAGCATTGGATATTGCCAAAATAAACGAAGCAGATGATTTTGATACCAAATTAGATGTATATAAAAATGTAAGTTTTTGTTTGTAGATTATCGGACATCCAACCAACGACGAAGATATATATTATTCAGTTTGCCTTATAACTTCTATATGCATTACCATGACGCCTCATCCTCTAACATTACAACCTTTTACGACAATATGATACTGATCATAGGGCGCGCCTCGTGACACTCCTAACTCGATCACACTACAAAGTTTATCCCTCACTTCTATTGATGATATGAATGATAATCCATTTTACCATATGTTTCGATACGCCTTTTGGGATTTGGGATATAATAAGGAAGGAGAAGATGATGGATTTTTTGATGGGTCACCTGTAGAAGTCTATGCCGATACTATCGTACAGGATCTTTTCTCATTGGACATTCCTCGAATCGAATCCGATGCAGCATTGGTTATGAATGTTTGGATGGCGGCCGTTAATGGAATTTTTGAAGCCCTTGCACAATGTAGGGTACAAAATCCTGATGGTGGAATTGCCGCTCTTGATAGGGCGGTAGCATTGTGGGTTGGAGCTGGACAGGAAGATGGATCTAATGAAAAGGGACATATGCTGTATAATATGGCAGAAAATGCAGGAGAACGATTTGATCAGGACAACGGCGAAACAATTGTGAATACGAATATAATAGAGTCCTTTGTGGAATTGCAAACAGCGTTACTAACGGGTGGATCGTGTGATTTTACCGACAACATATCTGCTGGATATGAAAGCATACGCAATATCGTATATAGACTAACAGGGATTATGACGGTCCCACTGGTACAGAACTTGATTCATCACACTATGAATGTTGTCAACACTGGTGGATCTGATAAAGTAGAATTATTCGCTCTCGGAATTATTCCACGTGTGGCAACTTGTGACCCCCAAGCATATGAAACCCAACTTAAACTTGATGTTCTCAATAATTTAAACGTAGGAGACGAAGAAAAGGCTATAGTGGCAATTCAACAATCATACTCGTGTTTGGGATTGACCTGTGAAGATATTGGTAGCTATATGGGAGGAGTCATTCCCACCTGTTCCGATGATGACGAATCTTTTACACGAGGTGGATATGAAGCGACACAGAAGGGCTCCCGCATCAAGGCCTACCTAGATCGAGATATGAAGCAAATCGATATATTCTTAAAATACGAAGCCATGGATACGGCCTTAGATTGGTACAAATATGGTTGGAATTCTATTATTACTCTTCAAGAACTTGCCAAGAACGAGTTCGTCCCAGAACTTCCCAGTTCGAAATCTACGTACTTCTCTTTATTTTCAGAGTATTACGGAAGCTCAGACTTTGTACATGAACACATCACAAACATATTACTGGGGATTGATAATGTGTACGATGGAGAAAGTGCGTCTACAGAGCAAGTTCGCAATGCTGTCACAGGCCTATTGAAATATGTCGTCATACATATGGCTAGTGTCGACTCGTTGAAATATGCCACCTGGGAATGTTTCAACGGTAATCAAGAATCGGCCATGGATTTGTTGATGCTAGTGCGATGTTATATATTGGGTCAATGGAGGGTAAAATTGCTAATCCTAAGGACTTTAATGGGGGAGAATTCACTTTCGCGATGGCTAATGAACTCTGTACCGACTTCGACACGTGTATTGGCGATGGTGGTGACAATGATGGAGCGGCGAAAATAAATGAACTCATCATAACATCTATGATGCGTGTTGGGAGAAGTTGCGTCATTCAGCAAATTGTGGACAAGTTGCGTCATTGGTCGATGCACAATTATACCATCCATGTCTGTGCCACTAATTCAGGGATTATTAAAATATGCTTCTATTAATGAAAACCTGACAGTTGGAACTGACGATGCTAGTTTGGCGATTGGAGATACAATTTCTCGTGCCATTATTCCTTTGATCAGTCGATCATCGACTGAAAGTGCCGACATTATTAAGAGCCAAATGGAATACCAACTAACCGCACAACCCGTGGCAGATGGTTTTAAGGCCGTCGCGGACGCATTGCGGGCGAACGCATTGCAGATCAATCGTATGCTCTGATGTTGGTGTACTCATTAATGAGCCAATTGCTGGAAATTTATGTTCGGATGGTGTGACTCCGCCATCAATTCCACCACAATCCACTCCGCTAGCTTTTGGTCGATACACCTTTGCCGACTTCAATGCTGCCGCTATTGACGCTTCCTTCGCATTGGATGTCCGAGACATGTTTGAAGCCCCTTCGTCAAACGATGCCAAAACGATATACACAGATGGCGCCAACGCTCTGCGATCAAGATTGTTTGGTGATGCTGTTGATGGAACACCTACTTTAGCATCGCTTAGTACACAAGCGGCTCCCGTAATGCACGACGATCCAATGTTTAATATTTACAAGTATGCGCTGTATGAAGATACTGATCTAGATAGTTCTTCCCTTGAAAACTTTTCCTACGCCAACGATGTAGTAGTCGAAGCTCTGAACAGCGGAAATGACAACAAACTTGCAGCAGAGGCTACGGTTATTCTTCAGGTATTCATTGTACTTACTCATAAGCTTTATTCTGCAGTGCGTATCTGTGATCAAGGCTCATCCCCCGAATCTGTTATCGATTCGGCCGTGGCGCTATGGATCGGAGAAGATCAGGGTGAAGGAAAATTCGATGATGGGTGGATGATATACTCTGTCGGTCAATCAGTTCAAAAATTCTTTGGCTATCCTGAGGCAGAAGCTCCAATAAACACCAAATTAATGGACTTGTTTAAAGAGGCACAAACGGCCGCTAAAAATTGTCCCAAGATACCTGGTGCAACTGAAGTTATTCGATCTATTTCCCACGAGATAATCCGTTCCTTGACCCAACCTCTAATTCAATCTTTACTATATCACATGGTGGAGAACAGTAAAAATATGGTTGAATTATATGCTGTTGCAGTTATTCCTCAATCCGCCGCGTGTGACCCTAAAGCATATTCCGAACTCCAATCTGCGTTATATAGTGGATACAACCAACAGACCTCTCTAACAGAGGATATACTGGATCACCTTGCTACCTTTCTGAAATGTCAGAGAATCACATGCGAAACTATTCAAACAGGAGTTGACGCTGATGCAAGTTTAACAGATCTCGTGAAGCGTTTGTGCGACCGATTGGAATATGACCCAAAAATTAGTTCACCTTTGGCTGGTTACACCCCTCAGTATGATGTGAAAGAAGAAGCCAGATTAGATCTGGATGCTCTTGAACTGTATATCATGATGCGCACTGAAGCTTACGGAGCAGCTGAGGATGTGTACAAGTTTGGTCACAATTCCGTGATAGCCAACAGCTCAACACTATACGCACTCTCAAATTCTAGTTCTGATAATTATAATTCAGCCGACGAAATTATTTCACAAGCTATTGCTCAGAAGGGCGAATACGCAACGGCAACGCGAGTGCAATTGGCACAGATCGTTAGACGTACATTGCAGATTATGGTTTCTTACAACGCTGTTTTAACTAAAATGCAATCTTCATTACTGAGTGCAAGAATGGGTCTGGTGAAAATGCAAGAAAGGAATGGGATAGAGCGGTTGCATTTTATGTTGGATCGGTTGAAGGGATACTGGCTGGTGGGAAAGCTGATGGACAAGGAGAATGGATGTATGCACTTGGTAATGAGTTTTGTGATGACTTTAGTTCCTGTGAAACCTCGGGAGAGGCCACGGTAAATCAACAACTTATGTTTCAATTTGCTAGTGGGAGGGACTCTTTAGTAGACGGAGAATGCGATTACCTGACACGTGTAGTACCAAGTATGATTATTCCGAAAATGATAGTCCCTCTTATTCAAGGGACAATTAGTAGTTCCATTAAGATTAATGACGACGGCTCTTCTAGCGATCCGGAATTGTTTGCAATTGCACACGTTTTCTCCCGGGCAGTCGCTCCACTTATTGGAAAAATCGACCCAAATAGTGGGTTAATTCTCTCGCAGAATTTTGCTTCATTATCAAGTGGCTCAACAAGTCTAGCAGTGTCTGATATTGTTGAAGCCTTCAGTGGTGTCTTGGGTGACCTTGGGATTGCCTGCGCTGATATTGGAAACCCAAGTGGGTACTATTTGTGTTCCACCAATCAAAGCGACGATGTTTTGCCTGCTAAAGACACTCCCACCAATCTCGCAGACAACTTGTATGTTACAACTACGTACGTCAAAGACAGAGCTAATATTGCGTTAGATGTAAAAGATATGTCAGAGGCACTTGCAGAAGGAAACAACGAACTCGCACAATTGGTATATAGAAAAGGCAAGAACTCTGAGGAATTCGATGAGAATGGAAAGTTTGTCCGAACTAGAAGCTTGAAGTTTTTCTCTACCGAGTCTACAAACGACATGCTTGATGAGCCTGAGTTCAATATGTTCATGCACACACTAGGAAACCAATTTTATGCTGACCAGTTAGTAGAAGAAGCCTTGGAAAATTCGAGCATTGCAAAATCAAATATTGCAACTGAAGCTGTCATGGTTCTCAATGTTTGGGTGGAGATTATACATATGATGCATGAAACTCTTCAAGCCTGCAAAAACAAACAGCTTCGAGATGATAATGGAGTACATTCCATGGATGCTGCTGTAGCATATTGGATTGGAGATGGTCAGATAGCGGGCGATTCAGAGAATGGGCATCTCCTTTACGCTCTGTCAGAGAAGTTCGGCGAAATTTTTAACATCGATAATGGTGGCCAATCAAGAACAAACACGAACATTTTGAGGCTTTTCAATGAAGCCAAGAATGAGGTATCTTTACCAAATGCTTGCTCAGAAAGCCAGACTACATACATAAGACTTCGTGGTATTGTCAATCAACTGATCCCACAGATGGCTATTCCATTGATTCAGGGTTTGATCATATCTTTGAGGGCGAATGATCGAGAGAGGTTGAAGATCTATTCACATGCATTTGTACCATTAGTAGCAGGATGTAGCCTGAGCTTATTTGACTCTCTTAAAGAGAAACTTTTGCTTAATACGAATTTTAATGCTGTAGATGTCGAACCTATCGTTGATTTGATTCGACAGTCTTACGATTGTCTTGGATTAAAATGTGACGACATTGGCGTCCACGAGGCAGAGGTAACCAACGAAGCTCCAGAATGTAACGACCCTGACATTGATGCCCATTTGGCTGGATATAGACCCGCAAGTGACGTTCGCGAGGTAAGCGCGAAAGTTAAAATTTGAATCATCTACTGCAAAAGCCTTATAAGAAGATAGTGTAAGCTGACCATAAATTACCTCCTCTTCTCCCTATTCTACAGTACTCTCGATTGGATCTTGACATCCGCGAGATGGATGTTCTTCTACAGATGAAGGCGTATGGTGCTGCTGACGAATTATACACGTATGGTAAGCACGCTAGAGGCTCAAATGGAGTAAGCATCAGTATTGGAGATTTCGCGACGACGAAGCATAGATCGATTGTGCCAGAGTTTGACGTCTTTGTTCGATACTACACTACAGATACGTACGCGGATGAAATAATTCGAACAGCTCTTGATCCTCTCAAAGGAAGTTGGACGGACGAGCAACGTCGGACGGTAGCTATTAAGTCTTCTCAGATCTTAGTGATGTATTTTGCCGCACTACAAAATGCTTACGAAGCTGTTTCAGATTGTAATGCACAAAAACTCGAATCGTCTGGGTCAAGTGATTCTTGGGATAGAGCTGCCGCTCTATTAATCGGAAGCTTGGAAGGCACAACGAAGAATGGAACCGCTGTGGGCTATATGTTCTACGACCTAGCGCAACAGCATTGTCAAGAATTTGGAACCTGTCTGGACGACATAACCAATGTTGATGTAAACGAAGAGCTCGTATCTCTGCTCTACACGGGTCGTGGAGCATCTCTAAGCAATTCTTGTCGAGCATTGGAAAAAGCGGCTGATGAAATATCCATTCTTCTTCTTATACCTATCATTCAAGGAGCTTTGAGTACTTCGATGGAACTTTCAAACAACGAAAATTTGCAAACAAGAGCGGAAGCGTATGTGTATTCGCGTGCGCTTATTCCCTTTGTACGAAAACGGGACGCGGCAAACGATCTCGATTTATATCTTGGAAATCCAACTCAATCAGATAGGAGAAACATAGCAACGAAAACATACGGTGCTCTTGCTAAGGCCTATCCCGATATGAAAGTCGATTGCGAAAAGATAGGGACAGCGAATTATGTGGACACATGCTTGGGGGTAGTTTACGTTTCGGATTGGATCTGGATAGTTGTGGGGGTTTTGGGTGGGTTAGTATCGTTATGTTGCTGTGGTTTCTTGTTTATCCGATTCCGAAGCAAATCAATTTCGATTGATTTACCGGAAAACAATCCAAAATTTATACCATCCAGCGGAGAGTTGAATCATTCAATGGATTTGCTAGAAAAAGCTTTTTCACCCAAACAATTCGACATTCCTCATACTGATTCAGACGGGGAAATGGAAGCATTGAATAGTGAATATAATGATTCTACGATGAAGAATGATGGCTACGAAGATTCTCCAACTATCTCTGCTGAAGATGACGACTATTTTGATGAAGTCTCTGCTTTGACTTCAAAGAGAATCTCCATGCCGGATATCATTTAGAAGATAAAAAAATTGAAGCAAGATGTTTCTCATATTATTATATTAGTAACCTGTATTATATTACTTTTGTCTACTATATATAATTATATTTGTACACTACTGTCAATACCACTACCATTGTAGAGTGTATATCGAATGAGTCGATCTAGTGTAGGAGTAATCGAGTCGTGTCTAGTGAGTTAGTCACCAATTATATTTCAAGAATTCCAATCGCAATTCGCAATACAAGAAGTCTGCGGATTCAATCAAAATAATCAATCAATACAAACAACAAACATACAAACATACAAACAACAAACATACAACATACAAACAATAATTGAACATTATATTGTAGGATCAAGTAGTATCACCTAGGAACTTGTAGAGGCACGCACAATGGCGAAACATTATGTCTTCGGATATGGTTCCTTGATTTGCGCTGAATCTCGAGCCGTTACGGCGTCGGCACTGAAAGGAGGCGATGGTTGCGATGCTGCTGCGCCTGCTATTCCTATTCGACTTCGTAATTGGATAAGGTTGTGGAATGTATGTGGACAGAAGAATACATTTTTAGGTGTACAGCGATTTCCTCCCACAGGAGGAAAAGGCAGTGAAGAAATAGACAGGAAAGAAATGGATAATAATAATAATAAGAAGAAGAAGAATAAATATTATCCGTCCTGTGTGGGTGTTTTGGTTCCCTTGCCTTCTTCCAATAACGGTGATTGTGACAACAACGAAGTCTTGTTTGCATTAGATCGTCGTGAAAAATGTTACCATCGTCATCGTGTAGATTTAAATGATATTGAACGAGTAGACAATGCATTGCTAGATACCGACGATGCTGTCGTTGTCGACCATATTAAGCACCAGAGGATGCAAGAAGAGATCGAGGAAAAATATTACTCGACACATTTTTGAGACGACCACGACGACCACGTCAACAACTGGTTGACTGTGATAATAATAACGACAGCATCAACATCAAACAAGATATATATAACAATATAATGCAAGTGAAAAGAATGAAATTTGCGTTTGGATTTATGTTCCACGTAAATGCTATACAAAAATGGCATCAAATACAAAACATCCAATATTACAATCGTATGTTGATATTGCATTACGTGGATGTTTATCAATATCAAAATCATTTACAAAAGAGTTCGTTGATGGTACATATGGATGGTATCCTGGTCATCAGTATAATGACGTACTTGTACCGTCATCAATATCATCACATAGTAATGATAACAATAACAACAACGAAGATAATAAAAATCATTGCTGTTGGATCAACGATCGGCACAATCCTTTATATGTACGATCTGATAAGGAATTCTCACTGAAAAATTCCGACAGGTTGGATGCGCATTTGGTTCTTTCGTCAAATGATAGTAAGCGTACGTCGTTGTTATCATATCGCATCGAACCACGATGAGATATATAGTAAATGATAATATACTAGCCAGCATCATACAATAATACAGGTATGCATATTTTTAATTTTTAACTTATTATTCTATTTATAAAGGAATATATATTATTATTATTATCGTTGTTGTTGCTGTTGTTTCCTATGTTCGTTTGTTTTGTTGAAAGTAGAAAAGGAAATCTGTTAGTTTTTCTTACTCTTTTTAGCTTAATTATACGTTGCTTTCTTGAATTCTTTCATAAGAAGCTCTTTTTTCCCTGAAACCTTGACAATACCTGTATGCTAAGACAATTACACCCCACCACTAGAATGATAGTGAATATTTCCAGATTAGATTCTTTAAAATTCTTGATTTTATCAGTACTTGTTATAACTGACGTAGTGTTATATGAATCATCGTCACCGGTCTCATCGAAATAGGAATCGTATGTATTTGTATCGATAGCAAGAGTTGTTTGAGTTGAGTTGCTCGGTGCTATCGTCGTATCTGTCGTCGTCTCCTTCTTACCGTCTTTCGATTTTCCTTCTGATACATCATCTACCTGCTGGACCGTGATCGTTTTGCATTTTGAAGGTGGATTATTGGATAATGAACAAACATTTTCATCGATCCAGTCAACAAATGCCGAAACACGCTGATTCACAGAGGGAATATTTTTTCGACCGCATCCTACACCGTCTCCTTTTTTGTTTGTTTGTGTAGGGTAGAGATATGGTATGGTATGATATCAATTTATAATGTGAGAAAATCTGTTGATATATAATCTGTACCACGAGAGCCCTGCTGGAATTCATAATTCAACTTCTTACCTGTTATGGCAACCACTGTGTTATTATTGACAATGAACGGACTACCGGAATCAGAATCACATGCATCTTTGCCTCCTTCAACAGTACCAGCACATAGAAATGTTTCGTTCATGGCAAGTTTCCATTGTTCTGAACATTTCTTAGAAGAGAATGCTACAATACCGTCGACAACTTGGAGCGTATCAGGAAAAGTAGTTCCATTTTCACTTGTCTTACCAAATCCCATCACAGACATAGAGTCCACCATAGGTTTTGGAATCGTTTGATCTCGATTGATCGTAAATGGTGTGGCTTTACTAGAATTACGTAATAATATTAACATAATATCATTAACGTACCCATTTTGGTCATTCATTGGATGGATTGCAAATTTATCTATATCAATATTTTCACCGATGTTATCAACGTTGTCGATAGTATGAGAACCGATCATCACTGACATAGTATCATAAAAGGCCCATCTACAATGGGCAGCTGTCAAATGATATCTTCATGGATTAATGCTCCGCCGCAACCTTTTGAATTCGAAAAAGTAAATATTGACGACGACAACAATAACAAGAAAGAAAGAAAGAAAGAAAGAAAGGGTGAAATGAGAAAGAATAAATAGAGAATAGAATCAAGAAAATTAAACTCATGCAGTGAATATATGTCAATATATATATATATATATATATATATATATGTATGTATTTCTTACCCCAACCCTCTTTCGTGATTCCCGTCCAAGCGAATGCTGGAAATTCATTGTCGTTGGCATCGGTGCCACCGACGATCAGAGATCGACGACCATCATGCTGTGATGACGACGATGTTGATGGAAGCAACAAAGTGGTAAAGAGCGTCGTGATCAATAATAAAGAAGACATATGAATCGTATTACATGTAGATGTGGTAGGTAGAGATAATCGGATGATCATTGAATGTATTTGTATAGTGGTTTACGGTTGTACTGAATTGCTAGTCGTCGTGCTGAAAGATATGATGAGGATCATGTAATGAAAATGAATTTAAACTTTTTAAACTTGCTGTGTGATGTTATTCTTCAGTGAAACGAACGGATCTTTTTTTTTGGGTGTGTCGTTGTCGTGTTATCGGTGGGTTAAAAAAAAATTACGCGCCATATAATGTTGCCCCTGTTCCTCCAACAGCTACAACACGAGATACCACCTGATCACGTGTTTATTGACGACGTCATAATACTCTTACAACTCACTGGTCGGTCATCTAACATACAAATCAGTACTAATAGCTACATAGTGTCAATAAAAGGTTATACACGACTGAACTCCTTCAATCGTGGGATCATTTAACATTACACTAACGTCACAGTAGCTGTAGAGCCACAAGTCAAGCCATTAAAACCAAGAAAAACAAGAGCGCCGAATCAACGGATCGACACGAAAAAAAGGCCATTTTAAAAACTAAAAAGCAACAACAGAAATGTTTGTCAATTCATCTCAAACTTCACAACAAACATCGAGACAACAACAGAAATGTCATTAACCAAGCTAACAAAGTGCTATCGTATAAAGAATGACCCCCAATGTGGATCGGAAGATGGAACGTCTTGCATCAAGCACATCACCACTTCACCTGCAACGTAGTAGGCATCGAAAAATGAATTGGAGGTCAATGTGATAAACGCAGCTACACTACTAAATACTAATCGTCCTAATTTATCTAAACGATCAAACGGAAGTCTTCCTCCGCCATCAGCTGAAATCGATTCTATGTCTATGAATGGGAATTATCATTCTACCTTCGAATCTTCAACATCCACTTCTCAAATTCCTTCCTATCGGAGGGCACAATCTACTTATTTGACTTCACCAATGACAATAAACCACCAACATCAACATTCAACTACAAAATACAAGCACAGCAGCAGCAGCAACACCGTCGAAATAGTAATACAATACAACATCAATAACAGCAGCAGCAGCAGCCAAAAATATCTTCTCGGGGGGAGACAAATTGTTCTTGCTTTTTTACTTCTCATTGTTATATCCTGTTCAACATTCGTTTATTTTACATTGAATGTAATCGAACAAGAAAAGACAACAATAAGAACTATGACGATTCTGAAAATTCTCCTTATCAGAAATCGTTTTTATTAAGACCAAATGGACACAGAGGATCGTTGAATCTTATTAAAGATCGTCCTCGAATAATCACCTGGCTGATGATACACGATGGAAGTGGCAGTAGCGGTAGAGTAACAACTACTACGACAATATTAAACAAATTCGAGTTCCGATAGATGACGACGAGATTCGACAAAATCAACATCTACCAGTAAACATTATATTGCAGAACTTTGAGCTTCCGTTAGTTAACAGATCTATAATTACGATGACGTTGAAGAAAAGACCAACATTGTGTCATTATCATCGTCGTCAACGAAACTATCAGTAAACGAAGTCGAAGAAACAAAAGGAATAATTGCTTACCAATGGCAAAATGGATGACGGCTCGTTTCCGAATTGTAATTCTGTTCATGAAATGGATATGTCAAGTAGTGTATTCCGGACGGATAAGGAGGAAGATTTGTCATTTTTGGGTCAAGGATGGTTCCGTTCGGCGTGGAAATATAAATCCGATTATCATCATCATCGTCGTCGTCGTCGTCATCTTCGTTCTCACCAGCGGTTGTTTTGAAGACACTCGTATCGAACGAGAATTTATAGATGAATATTTTGATTTACATCGTCGTGATGCTGTGGCTATGGAGCGGTTAACCTTTAGTCCCTTCGTTGTTAACGTTCATGGGTATTGCGGTCAATCTGCAATAAACGAACTAGCCGAAGGAATCGTGGGTGGGGCGATTGCTAATTTGGAACAATTAGATCGTCGATTACGTGGGAAAGAAGAAGATCCACAGGCTTTATTTCTAAAGTTACAACTAGCAACCGGAGTCAGTTTGGGACTTGCTCACATACACAACGTTCATGTATCAGATGAAAGTGGTGGTCGAAGTAAATCTGTTAAGTCTCTTTTGTATGAACATACCAATCCTAATTCTGTCAACAGTACAACAGGATTTGGTCGTTCTGTACCGACTATGGCACATTATGATATCAACCCACGTAATATCGCAATTATGAGAGATGGTAGTCCAAAACTGAATGATTTTAACATCGCCGAATTTATGACGTACGATCCGAAAACGAATGCAACTGTGGTTTCCGTTCTCGACTGCACGAACCGTGGTGGCGTGCACCGGAAGAAATGGATATGACTGGTACTACTATGGTAACGGAGAAAGTCGATGTGTACGCACTCGGTGAGGTAATGTTCCATATCCTAACGACTCATTCTCCTCGTGGTAAAATGAAAAAACATTTAATGGAAGATGCACGTTCTTTAGTTCGAGAGGGTGTTCGTCCAACTATGTTTGAACCGTTTTTGAGTGGTGGAACAAATGGTCAATTGAAACAAAATCGTATTGTCAAGGCTTTCATGAAGGTCATGGATCTATGTTATGAAAAGGATCCAGAAAAAAGAGGAACAGCCATACAAGTTGCACGAATTTTACATAAGGCATTGGCAATAGAAGAACGCGATCGACGTACGATAAAGAATGTAGAAGAGAAATCGTAGGATAAAGACGAATCGAAGGCAGTGGTGCAGCGGCGGCGAGGACGACGACGACGCAAACGATAAAGAAGCGAAAACCGAAGACTAAGAGTACAAAAGAATAGAAATTGCTATATAATTGCGATAAAACAACCACGCTCCTACTGCATTGCAGCTGATTTATTACCTGTAGTACTACACTGGTGCTGTAAAATTAGTAGAAAGTATGATGGTATAAGTAGTAGTGATAACAACTTTGCTATTAGAATCGGTATCGATCCTAATCAGCGTATTCGAAATAGATATTTGAATTTAGAGAAATAGAAGTTAGAGTGGTAGATTTAACCTAGTACTAGAAGAAGAAAAGAAAAAACCAATAGAATGAACATCAAACCATCTCAAAACCCACAAAGTATTTTCTAATCAACTACATGCATGCGCGTCTTGATTATTATTCCGCTTTTGTTGGTTTTGCTGTTGTTGTATCATCATCGTTCTCCTTTTGTTGCTGATTATTACGTCTTTGTGTTCTTCTAGATTCAATTTCTTTTCCCCATGATTCACCAATATTTGTTTTCCATTTTGATCGTGTCCCATCAAAGAACCTGTCGATGTTATCATTTTTTTAAAGATGAAGACAAAAAACAAAAATAGCTTTTTAGATCGAGTCCTGTAATTATGGGGAAAATATACTGCTATAGAATTGCATTGTGATAACTTACCCGTCTAATGATTTTTCATTTTTTCCATCATTTTCATATTCCAATGCTTGTAACATCATTTCTAATTTATCCATATCTTTCACCAATTTTGCATTATCTGTAAACCCTCTTCATATTCTTTCCATAATTCTAATATTTCATTTCCAACACCATTATTTGATGATGATAATGATGACGATACATCATCTACCGATGATGGCAGGCCTAGTGTTAATTTTTGAGTCATCTCCGTTATGGCACGTAATTCTAATTCATGTTTAGTAGTATCACTAACACCACAATGAGGAGTTATATCTCCAACCGTCGCTTCCGCTAAATCATGTACTAATGCCATTTTTATGCATCTGTTCGTATCGTATTGTCGTGTTGTCGATGGATGATATCGATGATGGTGATGATGCGACCATGGCCATTAGACTAATTCGCCATGAATGATCGGCTACAGATTCAATTCTTGGTCCAGCTTTTTGAAGACCCATCCTGTACGTGGGGTTTTCTTGAGGCCGCGTGCCATTGTTAGAAAGTCAATAGTATTCTTTGCATTTGCAACCTCTGCAACATCCAAACCAGCAGCATCAGTAGAAGGAGGAGAAGACTGATGGGCGCTGTTATTAATATTATTATTATTACTACTCATTGCGACGACGACGAAAGCTTTGTTGATGTTATTCGTAAAGATTAGAAAGAAGAAGTAATAATAATGCTGATAACGACAATGTTTCTGTTTCATCCTTTCCCTAGCTTCATGTGGTCTAAATATGTGATCATGTCCCTTGTCTCTATTAGTCCATCTTTCATTCAGCCATGTTTGAGTTTGCTACAGTAGTTGCACGGGTGGAGGAATCACGAAGTGTATAAGTCGAGTGAGTCACAAGGAAGTTTTTTAAATTTCTGTGGATCGATACATTACCGTATTCTTTCAAGAATGGCCCTGTGAAAATATCTTCATCCGGTTTGAAGTTTTTTGTTGCGCCACTATCATCACTAGTATAATGCAACTCCTCAACGGTGAACGGAGTGACCATCAATGCCATAGAGTAAAACAATCGTTGACTTTGTAGTCGAAATCAAATGAGTTGCAGCCATTATCCACAGCCAAAAAAGTATTAAACATATTAAAAGGGTCTTTTGATTTGATCATCACCGATTTATTTTTCTCCATCATTAAAACAACAGTAACGACTAGTAGTAGCGGCAGTGATATTAGTAGTTAACGATCAGGAACCAATAAAAATACTGTTGCGACAAAAAATATGACCTCGATTCAACAGCAGCAGAATGGCAATGATAATGGCAACAATGACAATGACAATAACAACGATAGAAGTCGTAAACAGCGTACCGTAAAGAAAGAATCACATAAAATTCAAGACATATTTCCTTCGTTGAGACTTGACCATAATGACGACAATGACGACGAAGATAACGAAAATGACAGCAGCAATAACACTCTGCTTGAATTTGAGAAAAATAAGAATAGTAAAACTAACAATATTTGCAATAATAGCAATACTTTAAACAAAGATAATAAAAAAAGAAATCCTATCCTTGCTGGAATCGCGGAAAGAGCGAAAAATCGACGTTCTCAATTATGTAGAAAGGATAAAAGGTTTACCCCTACTACTATGGATGATAATGATGATGATGATGACGATGATGATGATGATGATCCAAGTGAATACTATAACAGTAATAATAACTATAATAATAACCAAACAACGCCCAAGATTAGTAATAATAAAATGACGATTCTTCGTACTCGTGGAGCTACTGCTACTTCGACTACTACTACAAGTACTGTTGCTAGAGGGTATTTTCAACAGCAACAACCCAGTCATCATATACTACATAGAAATAATGATACTGGTCGTACAAGTACAAATAGTAGCGGTCGTCTGATGAATAATCACACATCTTCTCGTTTCGTAACAGGGGTAGGAAATCGTCGAACTACCCCTCCTGGTAATTATTACGTGAGTGGGCGGCATTCCCGTAGTATTGTCAACAACAACCGTATGTCGTCGTCAACGCGGCACCACCACCATCATCTTCGTCGCTGTCGCAAAATCAATCAAGAGACCCGAATATACCAGTATTCATATATCCTTCTTCTAGTCAAGGAGTACAACAACAGCAACAACAACAACATCAATCCGTATCAGAAAAACGAAATATTATTGGCGAACAAATTTATACCTTCATTGAAAGATCGAAGCCAGACTTAGATGCTGGTAGGATTACTGGTATACTATTAGAATAGACAATTATGAATTACTGAATCATCTATTGGACTGTCCTAAAGCATTAGATGAGAAGATTGATGAAGTATTGAAAGTAATGGAAGATCATACGTATGCGCATACGAATACGCATACAATGGAAAATGTATTGGAGAAGAGATAGAGGAAATGAAATAAAATTACGCAGTGTCTAACTACCTACATGACGGTACATATATAATAATAATAATAACAATAATAATAATAAGATACTGTAATAGGGTTGTTCCGTAGGACAATTTGTGTATCATACTTTTGAATGCTGTCGGGGATAAAGATAGAAAAGGAGTACAGAAATACACATTAGCAGACCTTGTTCTATTCTTAAAAACACACGTGAAACTCTATATTTCTTTTTAATCTTATTCCGCCATTTGAATGCTTTTATTTTCATTCTCTTCTGATGGATGCTTCCATTCGATAAATGAACGCTTCATACGGATACGAAATTCTAATATAGAACGCTCGATGATCGGCGACGACGACAATATGGACGACGACGACGACGACGATATCGCAATCCGATCATTATCATTCTGTTTTGTTTCTTCTACTTTACCTTCTTTCGTTGAATAGTCGTTTTCTTTCAACTCTGGAATTATGGACAATATCAACTCGGAAAGACGATCTTCGTCTTGTTCTAAGTTGTGCTCCAACAAGAATCAATCGCATTCGTCATTGTTCTCGTCTGCGTTTGAGAATAAACATCCCAAAAATTTACATCAAACGGGTTATAGTCCGGAACAAATCCATATTGCATTAACAAATCAAGAGAAGAATCCTCTTCACTACCATATGATGTGAACAGTTCTTCGTTTTTTTGGATATCTCGATCGGCAACGATTGCATAATAAAGCTGACTATCTTCGTCGTCGCCATCGTCGTCGTCGCCATCGTCGTCGTGACCATCGTCTCCTAATACTGAATAATATGCATTGGATTTATTAGACGAATGATTGATCATATCAAGAAGGGGAACTAATACACAGTTCGTTGAGATGTTTTTGTTTTCGTCTTCATTCCTGTCATCATTCTCCTCCTCGTCGTCACGCTCGTTATCATTTTCGATGCCATCATCATCATCATCATCATCGTCGTCGTCGTCGTCGTCGTCGTCATCTACAATCACTGTAATAGCTCTCGAGTTTACCAACCAAGTAGCAAATCGTAGTTCATTGAGATGTACCGTTTTCTCGTTCTGACTCGCCAATTCTTCCACGTTTTGTTTCTTACTGAGTGCCCGTTGAATTATTGGGGGCAATTCGAGTGAAGCGATTTGCTCCATTGTCCACGATGTAATATCGTTACTACCATTATTATACGTCGGAAGTATTTCAAGGTATGGTTTCCAGTTATTATCATCGTCGTCGTCGTCCTGGGATTCGGTATCACGAAGTCGTCGCTGCCACATCAAGAACCTAAATCCTCGTTCGGCATCCGATAATTCTTCTGCCATTTTTTCTTTATTCTTCCCATCTTCCTCTTCTTTTTCAACGATCCAGGCTGATTGAAAGGGAATGGCGAATATGTAATCACCTTCGGCAACATCCTTGGTAACATAAAGACCCCGGTGACCAGTCTGCTCATTGACAAGAATTTTTACGGCATCTTCTTCACCCTGGCATCCTCGTTGATGATACATCCAGTCTAGGAATATTTTGGATGTGGGATCATCTGTGAGTTGAATGTTGGCATTATTCTACATTTTTCGTTTCTTCGTGCGTTCCATCAGTAATGGACGACAAAAAAGAGCTGCGGAACTGAATTATTTGTTGACGTTCGATTACAAAAGCCATTACTTGTACGAATAGTGGCGAAAGCCAGAAGAAAGAAATCACAAACATTCTAAGAATGTTGCGGAAAGAAATACCATCATACCGCATGGATAATACCTCAAATTTCATAGGAATAGAGGAAGAAGACATTATATGTCACCATGTTCAAATGATGCACATGTGGTATTATGTTTGAGTTGAGCTATTGAGTTGTACAGTAGTTCATGTTTTGTTTTTGGTTGTGTTTGCTAATATCCACCACATTACAATCCACGTTTGAGAATGTTTTTTTTTCGGCTCAATAATATCCAGTACCTTTGTAGTATTTTGTTTAGTATACTGTACCGTACAGTATTATTCCCATGATGATTGAATGAATCTGAGTTTGAAGCCACTTATAATAAGCTGTCACTAGTCTAGCCATGTGAGCTAGACACAGAGGGTAGATGTATTTGGAACGAGATCAATAGTAAATTACTAGGTGAAAGTGTGAAAGGTTAAGAGAAAATCAGACTCAACAGTGCTAGCTACAAGAAGTGTATGGTTTTCCAAAACTTCCCTAGCCGGCTATTTTCGCCATTATTGCTTCAATCATTAGAATTCCTGTGGTGTTTCGCCGGTGGGAAGTGGAGGCCATTTCAAATTAAGTTTCGCTCCGGATGATCCACCAGAACCCGTCCTTTCCCGGGCTTGCTTCCTCCAAGACGATCCAAATCCCAATACCGACGCCCTGCTACGCCACATTTCGGCTTCATCTTCTCTACCCGGACGACGCGTGTAACGATTTGGCAAACAAACCTTCGGCAATCCACTCGCTTCAAACCACTCGGCTGCCAAATCGGGATCACGTCGTCCATCCGTTTGACCATAGCCATATAAATGAGATATTCCTAAGTTGAACATCGCAAACACGTGACCACCCCTGGCAGCCTCTTCCAAGTGTACTATAGCTTCCAGTACTAAGGGCGACACCAATGCTTCTTGAGCTGCTTGCTTGCGAGCGGCAGGGTCGGAATGTCCCATGATTTTCATGGAGGTTTTAGCTAATAACACATTGGCCAAGCCGTAAAATCCATCCGGTTCATTGGACGATTCGATCGCTTCGGTAAACAAATACTGGGCCTTATCCATATCAAATGGCAGATGCGACTATTTTCAAGACGTAAAAGGCATGAGAAATGTCGTGAGAAGGGAATGATAAAATCGCACACATACACACATATGTATATATAGTCTATATATATATAACCACTCACAGGTAGAATTTTTAGATATGCATAAGCCAGTTTGACGGATGCTTGAGCGTGACCTTTATATGCAAAAAAGACGAGGAAGATGTAATTAGATTGATCAGTGCTATACTAGCTTTATACAACTATACTGTATTTTACTTTTTTTTGCAAACAAAAATCTCATCGAACGTCATACGATACGCTACGATACAATATGGTATAATATGATGAATTAAAAACTTTCTTACCTGCATCACTAGCCTTTTGATTCCATAGTACAACATCCTCAGTGGATCTTTCATAGGTGGCCCGTAGATACATACAGGTTGGATTGCCATCTTCTGAACATTGGTGATACCAATCAGGTTCGTGGTCTTCACACGTATCAGAATCCCTAAACCACATAATCCAACTCCAACGTTCTGCAGGACCACCGTCATCTCGTTGATCAAAAACATGAACCCCGTGATGGAGATCTTGATGATGTAAGAATGTGTGCGTTCGAAAGGAAAAAAGAATAACGGAATCAATCAGAGACAAAGGGCACCATTTAAATTCAAAAAAACTCGGAAGACACAATATACAATAGTCAATGTATGCAAATATATATATAATATAATATAATATATATATATATATATATATATATGATATATGATATATGGCAACTTCCAACTTCCAACTCACCTCCTTGATGAGCCACAGCGTCGCCACGATTAAGTTGAACGTAGTTTCGGTCACTATTTTTCGTTGAAACGAATAATCCACCTGTATACTCGTTCCCGTAATCACTAAGACTAACGACGACCGTAATATAAGAATGTTTATCGTGATGCGGTGCGTGACTTTGACGTTCACCTGCACGATAACGACGAATTAGAGAATAACATGCCGTACAACTCCTTCCTTTCCCTTGTCACATTTCTCTTTACCATACCATTTGTGTAAAAACGATGTAATCTTTTCTGTGTATGGATCCGTCAGTGCACGCAATTTCGCTCTTAGTTCTCGTCGTTCTTCCATATCTTCTCGATAAAATCCTCCTCCTTTGCTTGGTTGATTAGCTCGTAATGAATCATTATCGATAAATATTTCTTGACTAGTCATACCATCGACTGAATCGGGATCTTTATCTAATTCGAGTGTTGTTGGCCATTCGCTATTGTCGCGTCTTCGTTACCACGTAACAGAGTTAATATTTCAGCCACCACCGAACGGGGAACGATACTAGGAAGCACAGCTAAGTCCGAGGAGATTGACGAGTTGGCATTATTTTGTCCCATTTGTCGAATTGATCCTGGCATGACATCCACCTTTATTTCAGATTTTGTTTCAGTTTTTGTTTGTGGATCTGAAAATGAAATTGTTACGGTAGTATTGTATTCATTGAATATCTTAGGTTGCGGTAGGTCGGTTGGTCTTGTCAATCGCTGCTTCGCCGAACACGACGTTGACGTTGATGCTGACGATGTGCACTGATTTGTATCTTGATCAATAGCCTCGATGTCGGCATTCAAGGTGGAGGCATATTGGAAAAATATGAGAACGAATTGTATATAAGATTTGGTAGAGAAATACATCTTATTACAACAGATATGCAGAATGCTTATTCAACAGTCGATGAGTTAGTCTATCATACACACTGTTGTTTATTGTATGTACAGTATGATGTGCTGTCTACAGGAGATATTATCGCTTAGTAGACCTTCCAGTATTCAATAGTAAGATTGTTACTTCAATCTTTTCATAATATATAATATTATTAAATTATTATTGACACACGCAATTAATATTTTTGTTTAATCCCTACTGTACAGGATTTCGGCGATCGGAGGATTAGAGAAAATAGGTTATTTCGTTCCATTTTCTGATAACCGGACGGATGGCCGCAAGACGCAGCAATACAAAAAAAAGTTTTTTTTTCCATTAACTTACATAATAAATAAATTTTTATTAGAAGTAACAAGATGGATACGACGATTAGCTAATAGGCGCCTACTTATAGCTATATCTTCTTTTGACTAATGAAATCCGAATCATGTTCTCTTCGTCACACTGATACTGTTGCTATTCGTGATGATCTGCATCCACCACAACACATTGTTGAAGAGATACTTGATCGGCTAAATAAATCCATAATTTTTTTAAATGATGATGATGATGATGGCAGCGGCGATGGCGATGGCGACGATGGTGACAATGACGACCAAGAAAATTCAGTCATATCAAAAATTAATAAGAATAAGAATGTTACCGGTAGTTTTTACTGGCTAGATGATGTTCAAGAAGCTAAATCCGCACAGCAAGAAGTTTACATTCTACGATTTGGTTGCAGTATCAATCATAATACTCTCCAACGACAACGACGACGACGAAGGCATCTATCATTATCTCAACAATTACAAAAAGAAGAAGATAACGACAATAATAATGACGAAGAATGGATCGAATCGATGATATTGGGACAGAATCGTTTAATTCTTCGTATTTGGAAGGGTGGAGCGCGATGGTGGAATTTGAATCGGAATGAAAATCCATATAAGCTATTTTTGGCAGAAATTATGGGTTATCAAATTGCACGTAATTCATTTGATGAACATCATAGAAAGACAAGAAAAGCAGCTTTAATGGGAAGAAATAAATACCTCAACATCAACAACAATAGCAACAATGAGACAAATACAAATAATTATAAAGGAGGCATCAGAGAGAAGAATGATAATGACAATAATAACAACAATAGTAACAATAACAACGACCATAATGACTGTGAAAACGAGCACCAGAATCCGAATCGTACCGGTATGCGGAAACACAATAACAACTCTGTACCGATATCAAATTCAAATTCAAGAAATTCGTCAAATTTGCACCTACCTAAGATTCCTCGGGTCTTGTATTTTCGTTCTTCCTATACTACCACGAGACCATCAGAGCAGCAGAAGAGAGCAACACTAGAAGATCCATCACCGTTATGCTGGGCCGTTTTGGAATACGTTGGTCCCGATGACGATGGTGTTTTGCCCTTGCCGACATCGACGACTATTCCGACGAAAACGATGACAACTGATATAATGATAGACGAAGATAAGGACACCAACGACGTCGAAGAAGTACACGACGTCGAAGTTGATGAGTCGTATTTGAATAGTATGACTAAAATTCGAACAGAATTTGGATTTGATGAACCACATCCACGATGGGGGCGAGTTCCCGTTGATCAAGCTTTACAATACGCTAGGACTATAATACAAGAAGTACTTATACCACTCCATTGCTATTCGTCTCGAGTTGGAAATGGAATACTTGTAGAAGGAGAAGGACAACGACGACGACGACAACAACAACAAATTTCATTATTTCATCAAGATGATAAAAATTTCAATATCAATGATGACGTTGGTGTCGCTCAAACTTACTCAAGTATGGTACGTGTCTATCGTCAAGTTTGGAAGGAGGTAACATTGAACCAGCAACAAAAGCAAAAGCAAAATCAACGAGAATTGAAAGAACAAGGACATTGCTGTGAAGCAGATCTTCGTATCAAAGAATGTATCAAACGACTTGAACGAGGTTTGCAGGTACTCGAAGAGACAATTAATAGCAATGACAAGACGATTATCCCACAGCTAGATCCGGTTTTGGTTCATTTGGATTTGCAACCACAAAATATTATATTTGGTAAGAAGAATCCTTTATTTTTTCCATCGCCATCGATTGTGAAAGCGACGGCCGTCGATTACCACAATTCTCCTGATTATTCAGGAGAAACAGAAGAAGAAAACCACTTGAACGACGACGAACCAACTGTATTTTCTGTCCTGGATTGGGAAGATGCGGCTTGGGCTGATCCTCGCTTCGATTTGATACTATTGTGTAGGAAGGTATGCGCAAATCGTGATCAAGCGAATGCACTTTGGTTTGACTACGCGAATGCGTTGCTGAGCTTCGAAGAAGAAAGAATGAAGACCGATGATGATAATGATGATGATGATAATAATAACAATTATAATAGTGATGATGACAACAACAAGAAAAACGAGAAACAAAACGATGAAGAAGTCTATACCAATACTACTAATACTTCGATGGGATGTCCCACATTGTCGGAATCTTCGAGGCAGAAGAACTTAATTGGGCCCATCGAACCGTGGCTACAATTAGAAACTGTCCACAGCATAACAACGATGCTGTTGCAGTCTACAGATCTATTCAATTTTGGTCGAAATCCGTGGGAAACAAAAAAGGACTTGTGGGGTAAACTCCAACGAGAATTCACTCGATTAGACAATTTACTAACTTAGTATGATAAAATCAAGAAGATATTAAGCACAAAAATAAATTTACTCAAAGCTGTAGCATAGATATGTGTAATGATTAGTCATCCAACATTTTCATATCGTCTTCCGTGACGATTCGTGTTTTTATCAGTCCCCATCGTGCTAATGGCAAAAGCGCAATAAGAACAGGTGATATCACACCAATCCTAGAATTGGTCACCTTCATCATAGTCCATACACACATCATTTGAGCTATAGTGAAAATCGTTAGCTTAGATCGTTTTACGGTTTGGAATTTATCTTCAACGACGACGTCTTTGAAGAGACCACGAATCCTATCCCAAAATTCGAGTCCCTGTAAAGACGTGAATCCAAGATACAAGAAGATTCCAGACAAAGCAGCCTTCGGTACCTTCGCTAGCAAATTTCTTGGAGCGGTAGCAACTGCACATAATCCTATCAAGGCATGAATGGAAAACCCCGTGACTCGGTTTTCGATAGTACCCTTGACATCTCCTGAGGTTTCGTCTATTTCGACCAGAGCTCGGACATGGGCTGCACTTCTTGTTGGGGCACCTACCATGAACGGAAGTCCAAATACGGAAGAAATTGCTGTGAGTCCTGCCAGCACCAACATGTCGCCGTGCATACCATCTAAAACTGACGTTCTTTTACCCTTTGTCTGCTTAAATCGGGGATGATTGACCAGACGAGCTGTTATGTTCTGATCTAAATAAAGTAGTATGGCTGCTGCAATTCCCGCTGGAATAGCTGCCAACCACAATTTCGAATTCACCGTCGTCATCACCGTCGGGATTAAGGACCATGAACGACCTGTCGAAGTAACGAATTGAGAGGGAAGCTGTAAAGCTGGCAAAGCACCAAATGAACCCCATCTGATCCGGGCAGCACGTGCAATAAGAGTTCCCACAACTACCCCAATAGCTGGAGCAAAGTTCGCGAGATTTTTTCGAAGCGATGAGGTTAAATAATGTGTCTTTGGTAGATTTTTTAGCGTCAAAGCTGTCCCAAAAGTCGTAAGACACGTGACAAGTGTAAGCAAAGCTGTTGTCGTCATCGTTGACGAGCGGAATGTTGCGCTTACATCTCCAACAGCCTGAGCAAGAAACAAAACTGAGACTAATACACTAAATATCTCATCAGTCCAACGTGTTAAATTGAAAACAAAATTCGACGCCGAAGTAACCGCAAAGAGTGCTAAGCACAATGATGCGACCGATCCAGTTGCTGCATATAATGTTAAGAACGGTACTTGCAAGGACGATGATATTGCAAATATAGCGGCAATAAAGGATACGACTGGACCCTGCGGCCCTACCAATTGCACGGGTTGTGCTGAAAACATCGCGTACAACATTCCACTCAAGCTTGTAGATGCTACCATCTCTATAACTCCCATTTGATTCCCTGTTAATGCACCTAATACGCTACCGAGTCCAAGAAGTTGGGGAGAGTATTTGTTGTGAGGCCAATAATCGTGGAAAGAAAACATCTGATTATTTTATAGAGGACAGCATTTGTTCCATATGTTATATAGCGAAGTCAATGAAACATACCTTCCAAAGCCAACAGCCGGCGCCAAGCATGCAAAGAATAGAAATAAGACTGTTGCTAACGATTGTGTGTTGATACCATCTACGATGTCCGATCTGTACTGTGGGAAACGATTTCCGAAATCGCGTTTTACACCTTCAAGGAATGGTTCCAACGATGACGACGATGACGAAGACGACGTTGAGTCGGTCGTTTCAGTGGCTACATCGAGTATGTTTTCGTCATCACGGTCGTTGGTGATAGCGGTGCGAAACGATTCGGTTTTTGTATCGATGCAGCTATTGGCGATACGAATGCGCTCGTCGTAATTTTTGGTGTCGAGCAGAAGCATACAATGCATAGTAGGAATATGGTGGTTGTGATGCTCTTCGTCATCATGATGTCGTTCCTTTTATGTCTGCTGTTGTATCCTAATATTTTAAAGCAACCATCTCGTAGACCTAATAATCACTTGTACAACCGATATTAATTAATCTACTACAATGTTGCGCCTAAATGTAGATAGTAGATAGAAGTAGCTGGATTTTAAGTTACGATATGATAAGTCACATCTCTTCGAAGCAATTTTCGCGATTTTCGCGTTTGATTTTGTATCCTTGTTGTACACGTTAGATCGGATGAATCGAATGAATCGAATGAATGAATCATTAATTGCGCGCTCTGATTGGCTGAAATAATGCAATCATTTTGAAAAGAAAAAAACTTATTATTAATAATACAATACAATAACAATCATCATCGATGTAGTAGAAGTAGACATAAGTACAATTTTAATAGTACAAGTTTACTGTATGATTCATTGATACACTCTATGATATCCATAGTTTTTGGTCACAGATAATATGCATCCGGGTCTGCAATGAATAATTGGAATTTCACGTCAAGTACTGGAGTAGTATGATGTCAAAGCAGTAGAATTGCAAAGAATAGATAGAAAATAGATTATATTTGTATGATTTGAAAACCCTGTCATATTACAGATATTCTTACAACTATTGTGATTTTTCGTTAATCTACTGAAACCAATATTACCGAACTATATATACTTCAAAACATACCATTATTTTGAAACAATTACTCCATACTTCTTTTTTATAGCACATAAGACTTCATAGAGTGTCAACAGTGCAGCAGCTTTTGGATTCACGTCTAATTCATCGTCATCTGGAACATTTCGTACCATCTTGGCCGTGAGACCTTCACGATACAAGTCCTTGTAAAGATTTGCATCAATCTTCACCAAGCTGCGGAGTAATTTAAAACTCTATCATCTACCGATGTGGCAATTGTCGCCATCTTGTCGTAACAGTCGACAGTGCCTTAGCGAAGTATCCATGGAAAATGCGTCACATGAGTCAGACAGCAGCCCAAAGCTTTAATCAGTCCCTCTTCTCCAGGGATGGCAGCATAAAGGCTGGCTAAATCCAAACAAAGTAAACAAAATGTTGGTCCATTGCCCCGAAAATTATTTGAGAAAAAAGTAAATGCTAAACTATAATGCTCAAAGGCCTTGGACAATTTTTTCCGTGTGTTGCTCTCATTCAGTTGGCAAGTCCACAATTTTGAAAATGTCAGGGCAAGTTGATAGTGCGTAGCCGCGGCTTGATGGTTATTATCAGATTGTTGGTAGATCTCTAAAGCGCGAGTCATAGGATCCAATATCGATCGTTCTTCACCGGGAGAAAGTCGCATAACTTGGAAGATGACAGGTGCGTTGCCACCGCCCAACAAAGACTGTCGACGACGAACGCCAAGTACTAAAAATGTAGAAGCGAGCTGTTCACTGACCATATCCCATGTACGAGGATCCACATCTCGTTGATTAAGATCTTCGTGTGCCGTCAGAAGCTGGTTGGCAGCCTGTTGAAGGCAATCTTCGGCATGCTTCGAAGAAGATGTAGAATCTCGTTTGGCAAAACAGAATTCGCACGTAATTTGTAAGATTGACAGAGATTACACCGTAGTAAGGCTAAGTTCCTCATGTCGTGACATGCTTTAAAAGATTCCAATCCTGAGCGAACCAAAATTCGGCTGAATCAAGAATGACCTCAGCCGCTAGCTGGGAGACATCATCCTTTTCCTACCCTGGTTGCTGGCCAACAGTGTTCTGAGTGCAGCCAATAGTACCTTTCCCACTTCTTACATGCGTCGCCTAGGCGTTGTCGTAGCAAGTTGAGTAACACTAACTTATCATCGTGGGTCTTTCTGATCTAATGACGCCACGATAATTGAAATGCAGTTATAGCTCGACTGTAGGATACACAAGAAGCACCAATACTTTTCTTCTTTCACGTTGTAATACGCGTTGTTTTGCTAGAATTTCCCTTGCTGCCGCAATAGCCTCTCAGATTGCTTTCATTCATGTTGAAGGGCGCTACAATGGCTGATAAAGATTGTAAGCTTACATTTCCTTTTGACTTTTCAACCAAGGCATCCAACAGTACCATTTTCCAGAATTTTCTGTTATGATCCCCGTCTTCTTTGTCGTATTTTCCTTCCATCGTTTTGTGATGATCAACAAATGCATTCTCAACATCACG
The DNA here is from genome assembly GCA_900095095.1 of Fragilariopsis cylindrus CCMP1102. Taxonomy (NCBI): domain Eukaryota; phylum Bacillariophyta; class Bacillariophyceae; order Bacillariales; family Bacillariaceae; genus Fragilariopsis; species Fragilariopsis cylindrus. The sequence goes on from FMBT01000436.1 coordinate 50,694, forward strand.
AAGAATTTGTATAACGTCATCCCCACTAGTATGGCCGCGATCTCTCCACAATTCATCTGAGGCAAATGATCGTGCAAAGTGCCCACAATGTTCCAGCAGCCAAATTACTGTAGCTGTAGCGATTCTTGCCACTTTTCATCCTCCAGATTGTCACATTTTGAGAAACACAACCGAATTCTTCTCCTTTCTTCATTTCTATTTCATAGTAGTCCAATAGATGAGCCGCATCGACAAGCCGACGTGCAGCCGATCTCAAAGCCTGCATCGCGCTGGAGGAATAATAATTTCCCAAATGATGCTCTGCTAGACGCAGCGAAATATTAACTAGCTTATAATTCATCCCAAAAAGTTGCATCATCATTGCGGGTGAAAGTTTTGGAATTTGGTCATCCTTTTCTTCTTGGTTTTTGCTTCTAGAATTCACCTTATGCTGAGCATGTGGTCGTTGTCGACGTCGAGACCTTTTCAATACTGCCTCTTCCTCTAGTTTTATTGCTTCCTGGTACAGTCTCCTTTCCTCTAGATCTCTCTCAAAAAGAGAAGAAAGAGTCTTGATTCCGCATACTAGATGATCATGTGCCTTGTTTAAAGCGTCAATTGTAAGCGTGGCATATGGTTGTCGTTCTTTACAGCGTTTGTTGGTTGAATCAGCGGAAGGTATTGTTGGTGAATATTCAGGTTGTGATAGTCTAGCAGAGTTGATCGAATTTAGAGATGAATTAGTACTAGTCGTGGTCATGGTTACCACGGGCGGTGAAGGAGACGATGGCAATTCCGAAGAAGAAGATGCATTTCTCGTGGATGTTGCTGTTGGAGTGGTATTTTTCCATTCGGCGCTTTCTGTTGACGTATTATTATCTACGACTTCCCTGCCCCCAACGACGCTACTCAAATAGGTATCTGCCATGTGTTCACGGACCGATGCCACCATCGATTCGTGTGCGTTGCCGTCGACGTCCATCAAGTCTTGTAACAAATCAAGTGTTTGTTGATATAAACTCCGTTGTCGATCTCGAATCGCTCGTTTATGTGATTCCGAAACGGACGAAGCAGAACTTCCAAGTGGCGCAATCTTAAGGCAAATCGAAACGACATCGTAGCAAGCCACCATATCCACTTCCGTTGTCCCTGTGTAGAGATGGACGATATATCATATAGGTGAATGTTGTGCTGCTTTTGTTGCTGATGTTGCTTGTTACGTCTTCCGTTGTTGCCACTTTGACTACCGTTGTTGTTAGCTTCGGAAAGTGTTTCGTGCCTCAAGAGATATGTTGCGTGATTACGAGTACAGTTAGTTTTCAGGAAACGCATAAGCGCACTAGCATTCATTCCATGATTTTAGGTGAAAACATATCTTCCGTTTTGATACCATTGCTACTACGACGATGATGATTGTTGTTACTGCTATTGTTGGAATGGGAATGAATGATATCAAGTGGAAGAGTTGTATCCAGCGTGGAGGGATGAAGCATCATAGAAGGAATTACCTCCGTCGGAAGCAACTTGACGCTTTGGATTAATCCTTTTCTTGTAGGCAGAGCGCCAGTTGTGGCACGTTCGCCATCAGATTATCAAGGTAAGCATCCAAGACTATAGACAAAGCAGGAGAAGGATAGTCATTAATACCAGTAGCAGAGTTTGTCGTTGGATCGGAGGTTGAAGATGACGACGAGGATTCAATCGACGAAAGTCGTCCACATAACGGTCCAGTAAACGGTACGATACAAGTTTGGAGAGGAAGATCCGATAGGCTTTCATTGTCTTTTTTCTTCTCCTTCTCAGCAATATCTCGAGAAGCAATAGCTCCATCACCGTTGTCGTCGTCGTTGTCGTTGTCGTTGTCAGCACTGTCAAGCTGTCGATTAACGTCTAGATTATTTTGGTCGTTTTCGGAAGGAGAGGATGAAATTGACGTTGATGACACTTCTTCACGCTTTTGTAGCAACGCCTGTGCGTAAGATCTTTGTTCCGATACGGTCGCTTTTGTATTGCTTCTACTATTACTATTGCTCTGATGATAAGTACTGCTACTCAACATGGCGTGCTGTTGTTGTTGCTGTTGTTGGAATACCTTCCATGCATTCTGAAGAAATTGGAGATCTTCAACTCGGACAGCAATTCCCGCATCTGAGGCTGATGCTGATGCATTTTGTTGTTGTTGTTGTTGTTGTTGCTGCTGCTGTTGTCGTGATTCATCACACGCCGCTTCAGTCGTCGTCGTACTAGTAGTAGTCGGGGGTCGCACAATCAAGGCTTCGTGACCCACTAATAGATTCAAGTCTTTAAATTTCCAATTAATAAATTCACGGGGTGCCTTGGGAGGAGCCAACAGGGCAGACGATGATGGTAGCTGTTCTTTACTACTGTTGTAGCTTTTATTATCTCCTGTAGGTGATTTGACGGGATTGTTGCTTGCAATATCTTTATTTTTTGACGTGGTACTACTATTCATTACTCCTATTGCCTCTGGTTGAAAACCGATACTAGAAAGTATAGATTTTTGTTGTAGACCGATCGTACCGGTATCATCATCTGTAGTTATCGGAGACAACGCCGACAACGCCAATGCCAGTGACTGACTTCTTGGCGGTAACAACTTCTTGCTAGTGTTAGAAGATGCATAGTAATTGCCGCGATTGTTTCTATTGAATTGACAATAATCATCGTAATTGGATTCGTCCTCGGCGTCATCGATAATAAGGGTTCCATCAAAATTATGTATCGCGATTGTGCTAATTTTTTTCGAAGAAGAAGATGACGATATTGAGGGTGAAGAGTCGAGCGACATTGAAAATAATTTCTTTACGGCGTTACTTGTGCCGATGAAATCCAGTGACGTTCCCGGTGTATCATTCTTGGCAGCACCACCTTCAGGAGAACAACCCTCAGTGGAACCAATCGTCGTAGCGTTACTGCTAGTCGATGGAGTAAGTCCGGTGCCGGTCATTACCGATAGAGACGACGATGCATCATCTTTCCTCTTATTAGAATTATCATCTGGTGTCATATTGAGACAAATAATACAGCGGTTACCAATAGAAAGATATGTATAAGCGGAACAATTGTTGATTACCGGTATAACGTTATGATAAAATAAAAAATTTCAAATAAGCGTGAAAAAGAAAAAAAAACACTTCACATCAATCTATCATCAATCATCAATCATCAATCATTTTCGTCGAAAATCAGCAGGGCCATCCTTGATATTCATTCACGCGGGACTCACTGAGCGGAAGCAAAATCTATTCGACTAAGTTCAACACTTTTTTTATTATTAATCCAAGTAGTCAAAACGAGTCGGTTATGTTGTTTCACTTTTTCACTAAGTTAGTGGGTGAGAAAATCAAAATAAACCCAGAAACTGCTAAAACCACCAGTAGAACGTGTAGAAACCTGGGCGAAATCCTGTGCTAAAAATATATAGTTACGGTACTTAACACTATTTTTAAATATTTATTTTTAGAATACGAAACTCTCTCTCTCATTTTCCGCATACACTATTGGAAATGATGAATGATGATGACAACTGGGGGGGGGGGGTGCTAGAAGGAACGGTATAGCAATAGATTGAGTCAAACGAGTCATATCATGGAATTCCAGACATGGATAAGATGACACGTCGCACCTCTTTAGAATGAGTGGTCAAGAGCTTCTATACAAGATATAGATGACACCACTTGGATTAGAGGCATATCCTAGCCATTGAATGGTTTGGGACGAAAGATGTGCAGTTAGTCTAGCTATCATAACTTTAAGATTTACGATTTACCAACTACTAAGCTTTGTATTTTGTATATTATTAGCAGGTTAATTTACCCAAATCGGGCATTGAACGTCCGTCCTGTCGATTGACTCCTAGTCAATCGTAACATGGCGTCCGCGCCAACTGACCCTGGAGGAGGGCTAGGTACACCAGTATCACAGGCTGTATCCGCTGCGAATCGATTCTTAAGACGGATCACTGCAGCGTCGACACCACCCATGAGCACAACTGAACACCAACATGTCTCTCCATCGTTAGAAAGCTCCTCTCTGCGACCTGCTCACACCTCTGAGCCCCAACAACAACCACAACAACCTTTAGCGATCACTCTTGTGTCGCCGACTGCCACTTCACGAAGATCTACAGATCCAGATGGAAGCACCGGTGATGAAGCAATCGCTGCTAGTCTTCGAGCCTATGCTACAACTGTACAAGATGCAATTGAGGTAGAAATGGAGGAGATCAATGAAATACGAGACACTTTAAAAGAAGATGATGATGATGTATCAGCAATGACTACCTCTCTTCCATCTACAACTAAGAAACTCGAACCAGTTGAATCTCTATCTGCGTCTCCACATGGAAGAAAGAAGACTGAACCAACCATGACAATCATTCCTGATAGTGGCGCCACGGCGCACATCATTCCTAAGACTGTCTCACCACCACTAGTATTCGACTTCCCAACCACCGACATTCCTTGGATCACCATTATCAATCATCAAACTCGATTATTGGTTTTAGATCTTCCAAGCAAAATAGTCGATGATATTCAAAGGGACATGAATCGATATGCTAACGGCGATGACTCTCCAAAGAATATTGCCATGGCTGAATATCTATTTACGAAAGCATCTAACGAGTTCCATCCACCTCCATCCCTGGAAAACACTTCCAGTAGTGGAGGCAGTATATCTACTAATAATTCTATCATGGAATCACTTTCCAAGGTGAATGATAACATGAGTATGATTTCTCTTCGTCTCACCAACCCGTCATCTGACAGGGTACTGACACACGACGACAAGCAAGTGATGAATTCAAAGTATGGTGATTTCGAAATGCTTCCTAAAGCTTTCACTTATGAATCAATGTGCAAATGGAAGCTGCGTATTGCAAACAGATTGAACTCTCCTCCATGGAAGTTAGATGGCGTCTCCATTCTTGATATGAAGGATATGGAAGATGCGTCTGACCGATACAAGTTGAGAACCAACAAGCTGTGCAATCATCTCCATGATATCATGATGGAATCAGGATTAGACTCCATGTCCATGCAACTTCAACCAACAATCTCTAAAGGTTTTGGTGTTAGTTTATTCGCGGAAATATTTGATACACTACTTCCTCTTACAACAATGAAGATCATCTCCTGCATTAGGGAGTTGGGAACTGTAACACAAAGAAATGAAGAGAGCGCACATGACCTTGCGTCTCGAGTTAGCAATCTATGGGATCGGTTTGATCTCATGGGATATACCACTCTTGACCAAGTCAAAACTGCTTTCGTTCAACGTGCATTCCTTGATGGTGTTTACAAAGATGAGAAGTGTCTCGACTATATTGACAGTCAACTCATTCAAGGGGACATCAAACTATCGGACTATTCAACTGACAAATTTGTCAACCATATGAATCAGATCTTTACCAATTCAGATGTTTACAGTGCTGGTCGAATGAAGAAACTTAATACCCGGCATGCCGCTCGAGCTGCTAGTCAAGGGGGATTATCTGATCAATCGAACAATGAAGCAAAGAATGCTAACATGCATATCGATATGAATGGTGATTTTGGACTAGTAAGCTCTAGTGGTGGAAACTCTAAAGTGACAGTGTTTGATGTTGCTAATATGCTCAAGATGACAAACTGCTTGGCCTGCAGATACCCCAAGAACGATGTGTGTAATCATCACATGCACAACTGTACCATGCTGGAGGAATTCGGCCTAACAGTAACGTATGATCCCAAGAAAGATCAACATCGTGAGAAGGTTAGCAAGAGAATCAAGCAACGCGCTAGAGATAGTGACAAGAAGAAGCAAGCAGCAGCTATAATCGCAGGAGCCACAGCTCCAGCGACTAAAGCTACTCCTGCCACTGGATCTGAAGGTTTCCAAACTGTTGGTAAAAACGGAAAGGACGCCAAGACGAACCAGGATAAAGTCGCAGCAGAGAAGAAGGTCAGTGAAGGCACAAGTGCTGGCACAGGACGGTCAGCTACTTTAGGTTCTTTCACCTCTGGAGGAGATTTTGTAGACGCTCATACAGCTATTAACGATATTAAAGAAGATTCAACAGGTTACTTTGCTCCTATCTACAGTGAACTTAGTCGTTTGTCTCGTACCGATCCTATCACCAATCGTATGACGCATTGCGTTGCATAGGCTCTTGTAAGAGTGTAAACACTGTAGCTTTCGCAGAGTCGATGTTGACTGTTCAAAGCAATTGTAATAGAAAAGTTTGCGGCGCGAATACATCAACACAAACAAGACAAATTGTTCCTGATAGTGGCGCCACGGCGCACATGTTAACTGATCGATCTGACTTTGGTGACGACTATAAGCAATGTCGCGACGTCTTTGTTTATATGGGGGATGGCACGCCAGTCCCTGTACAAGGATATGGAACAGGAAGAATCAAGCTGGATGGCAAAGTGCAAGCGCTTAAGAAATCGCTGCATGTGCCCTCGCTTGACTGCAGTTTGATGTCAATAACAAGGCATGGACGAAGCGGAAAGGGTTGCGCGTTTTTAGTCGCGGACTCCAAGATGCATTTAACATTTCCAAATTTCTCAATTACTGCCCCTGTCCCTGAAAACGGTGATTTAAGGTTGGAACTTGAACCTCTCAGTCCAAATGACTGGGGAGAACCCGATTTTACTTATGAAAACGAGGGAGATGACTTTCTCGATGTTTTCTCTAATAGATTGGACTTCCTGAACAGAGTACATAGGGGTCGCGTGTTAACACGCGGACAAAGAACGAAGAATCAAGCGCAACTGAAGTCGTGTTTGGAGAATACGACTGCCGACATTGATGCAGCGCGTCCGTCGTCACCAGATGACGACGCGCATCCGTCAAGTCGCGGGGATTCCCTGGATGAAAATTACTTATGTGAAGGTGATCCGGGGGAAATGCTTAAGCAGGCACTTACAGAATTGGATGTCAATGACATTCGAGATTTCTTAAATAGCGAATCCAACAGTGATGCGCCCTTTGAGAAGCAACCCCGTGCGCCACCACCACAATATCATCTGGAGAGTAGTAGAGGAGATGTGAAAGAACGTCTTACTAACCACACTCTACAGTCATACTTTGGTGGTAGGCAGCTCCAAGACTACGGTGTCCTATCCCAACTGGGCTCGGGTATCTCCGTGGTCGACAACAAGAATGAGATCCCCACTGTCGGATCCCTCGTTAATCGAAAGCGAGGGAAGCGCAGACAGAAAGGATCGAAGGCCATTGCTCCACTTCAATTGGTTGGAATGGACATTGGATATGGCGATGGAAATTCCCCTGGAGGTTACAAATACGCTCTCGTGCTCGTTGATAAATGCACCACAAACTCGTTTGTTTACGGAATGAACGGTGCGTCAGGTGCTGACGTGGCTGAGGCTCTATGGAAATTTTTCATAGACGCTGGGGGATTCCCAGAAACCATCCAATGTGATTTTGATCCCAAATTGATTGGTGGAAAGGCGATTGCCTTATTACGCTCTCATGGATGCCGTGTTCGCGCTGCTCCACCAGGACGGCAAGACAAGAACGGATTAGTTGAACGGAGATGGTCTCTGCTCACGGCTATGGCACGATCATTTCTTGCTGAAGCTAAGCTGCCAAAGAAATTCTAGTACTGGGCTATTAGAGAAGCTTGTGTTCGATTGAACATACTTCCTATTAGTTCAAATCCGGACAGCCAAGCAGCAGAATTCCTTACTACACCACATGAAGCCTTTTACGGAGAGAAACCAGACTATCGGGTCCTATTTCCCTTTGGATGTATAGGCGCATTTCGGAGAGTGAGAGATAGCAATAGAGATCGAACCAAATTCGAATCACAAGGATTACTAGGTATTGCACTAGGACGAAGTGAATTCACAAATGGTATGGTATTCTATAACCCAACTATGGATAGCTTTTGCACATCCGCGGATTACATCTTAGATAAACGACGGTTAGTTGGAGAAGTATTTCCCAATCTACAGTATGATGGGGGATTGACGACATCAGTTATATCAAACAGTAGTAGTCCTACAAAATTTGATATGAATGAAAGAGTTTACATTCAATGTCAAGAGTCATATGATATATTGGAAGCAACGGTGGTTACACCACCAACATCAAAGAGCAATTACTACACAGTCAAACTTGACGACAGCAGTAACTTGGATGTGAAACAAGAACACATGTTTACTGAGCATAATATTCCAGCATCAGGGAAACCATCACTCGCATTAGATTTCCTTTGACCACAATGGTTGAAACAGGATCAAAAGGTGACTATGCTCCTGGATGATGTGTACAGGCAAGGATACTTGTCCATTGGATCTGGTAATACATGGGAATTCGTGACAAGAGATAGAGAAGGGAAGACAATTATGTCCGCTGATATTGCAGATATTGCATACTCCTGGAAGCATCGACTGCAAGAAAACAGTTTTGATATTGGATGGCAAGAGGATGTAGCAAGGAGAGTCGTCGGCTGGGGCCGACACGTCTCTGCAGCCCATCTGAATAATCCACTTGCTCCAGCAAACCTCAAGAAAGCACTACACGAATCAAACAAAGACAATAAGATATGGAAAGACGCATATAATGAAGAATACAGTGGATTGAAACGACTTGACACCTTCACCGAAATTGATGAGAAAGATTACCAGAAGCTCCTGAAGGAACACGGTAAAGAGATTGAGGCTATTCCAACTATGAATCTCTTCACAGTGAAGAAGGACAAGGAAGGAAACCCTGTAAGAGCCAAATCTAGAATTGTTGTACTAGGAAATCACGAGAATAGAGTGTGGACCAGAGAAGACCGATACGCCCCTGTACTCAGTTCGTCTGCAGCGAGACTTTTAGTTTCAATGGCAGTAGATGATGGGTGTTTCCTCAAACAAGGAGACTGTAAGAATGCTTTCTGTCAACCAGAGCTGCCTGAAGATGAATTATGTATCGTGCGTCCGCCAATAGGATGCCCTAATACAAAGAAAGGCACATATTGGAAACTAAACAAAACATTATATGGACTGTCGCGTTCAGCACATCACTGGTATACTTTAATGGATAATCTATTGAAAGACATTGGATTGAATCGATGGGACAAGATAAGTGTGTATACAAATGCACGCCGATTGCCGGGAAGCCTCCAATCGTTCTAGGATTATATGTAGATGACTTTGTATTCTACTCCAAATCAGAAGAAGTGGAAGAATGGTTTGAACAACAACTGAAATCAAAGGTCAAAGTAGATTTCATGGGAACAGTCTCATGGTTTCTAGGGCAAGCTTACGAATGGCATCGATTTGACGACAATAGAGTGACATGTCACATATCACAACAAGCGTTCATTGATCAAATGCTGGAGAAACACAAACTAACTGAATGTAAGCCCAGTAGAACACCGTATCGATCAGGATTAGTGATTGATAGAGTCAATCGCGATGGGATAGATCCATCTGACAAAGAGGAACTGGTAAATGCATACCAATCTATTATGAGAGGACTAACATGGCTGTCTATTAACACACGGCCTGACATATGCACAGCAACAAAGCTACTTGGCCAATTCTGCAGCAATCCATCCTATGGTCATTTCCAATCTGCGAAACATGTACTGCGATATTTGAGTCATACCTCTTCACATGGGATATGGTTCACACAAGGAGACAATGTACTCGAAGGAAATGTGGGAATACCAGACATATTTGAAGATGAGAAGACAATTACATTCACAGACTCGAATTGGGGATCACAAGATGCCTCCCAGCCAAGAGAGAATGAAAAGAGAGTTGTCACATCAGAAGAGATGAAGTCCATTCAAGGATATTACATTACTAGAATGGGGGGTCCTATCTGTTGGGGTGTATACCGAGAGAAAAGACTGAGTGGAAGCTCTTGTATCGCGGAGATCAAGGCCATGCATGAGGGTGTTAAAGAGATCCAGTATCTCAGGCATCTTATGAGGCAACTTGGACTGAGTGATGTAAATAATCCTACTCCAGTGCTTAATGACAATAATCCTACTCCAGTGCTTAATGACAATAAAGGAAGTGTCGATTGGGTTGAGAGTGGATGTAAAGCTACTAAGAAACTAAGGCATGAAAACATAAGTGAATTAAGCATTGCAGAAGGGAGATTGCATGGAGAGGTCAATATAGCCTGGATTCCAGGAAAGACCAACCCTGCAGATATCTTCACAAAAGAAGACAAAGATGTAGGACACTTTGAAGGACTACGAAACCTCATGGTCAAGCCCCGTGAGGACGTTCGGAACCTACAACAATAATAAGAGATATATATATAAATATAGATTGGTATAAACCTATTAGTACACCTATGGGGGGTGCTAGAAGGAACGGTATAGCAATAGATTGAGTCAAACGAGTCATATCATGGAATTCCAGACATGGATAAGATGACACGTCGCACCTCTTTAGAATGAGTGGTCAAGAGCTTCTATACAAGATATAGATGACACCACTTGGATTAGAGGCATATCCTAGCCATTGAATGGTTTGGGACGAAAGATGTGCAGTTAGTCTAGCTATCATAACTTTAAGATTTACGATTTACCAACTACTAAGCTTTGTATTTTGTATATTATTAGCAGGGGGGGGGGGGGGTTACTCGTCCTACATCAATTTTTTGTGTTTATTTTTTTTTTCTCTCTCTTTCTCTCTCTCTCTACTTCTTCACGCAATGAACTTAGACGCACACTCGCGCCAGCAACAATTTTAGCACATCATTGAACATTGAAAAAAAATCAAATTGACACTTGACACAACATCATTACATCATTCAAAGCTCATTCGTCCATTCAAAGTAAATGTGAAGTGCCGTTATTTCCCACGAACGAAAAAACGATACGCAACGAGCCACTATGCATAACGACACGATGATGTATTATCTACTTTTTTTATTTCTGCAGCTGTCGTTATTCTCTACTGACGGTTTCCGCGTCCAATCCATTTCTGTGAGATCCAATGGAAAGGAAATGGACGTTCGTAGTTGTCGATATTACAAGAATAATAGAAGTAGCACATTTGTAGCAGTAGCAGTAGCAGTATCAGTATCAGTATCAGTATCAGTAGTAGAAATAAAGGGTTGATGCTCAAGATGGCCGAGGAGTCCAACCCGTCGTCATCATCCGAGACAAAACAACAGCAACACAAAGAAGATCATCTTCGTCCTGTTGAAAAGACTGATGAAGAATGGAAAGAGATATTAAGTCCGGAACAATATTACATATTACGTAAGGAAGGAACCGAAAGTCCGAATTCATCAATCCTGAATAAAATCTCAGTGGAGAAAAATGGAAAAGAAGATGAGGGTACATTCAGTTGTGGGGGATGTAATGCGGCCTTATTTGTAGCTGATGCGAAATTTGATAGTGGTACAGGATGGCCATCCTTCTTTGCACCTATAACGTCCTCGGCAGTCGATCTAAACACTGACTATAAATTAATTGTACCTCGTACTGAAGTTACGTGCTCTCAATGTGGTGGTCATCTTGGACATGTTTTCGAAGGTAAGGACTATGCTGGTTCCTTTATCTCTTACTTCCGGGGCTTTTTTCTTTCTTTCTTTTTCTTCATATTCGTGACTCTAACTAACGCCGCAAATACAATAATAACAAAATCCTATCACATTTTCTATATATGAAGATGGACCAGAAATTACAGGGCAACGATACTGTATGAATGGAGGCGCGATGAATTTTTATAGAGATACTGAACGCCCTGATTTAGCTTCAAAAGTTAAACAAATGTCGATTGAAGATCCATACACAATCCAACCGGCTCAAGCTTTACCCGGTGCACTTGTGAATTTTGTCATTGGTGGTATATTCTTTAATGCATTTTTATCAAGCGAAAAAAATACTCCCATTGACTTCCTAATTTTACTACCCGCAACGTATTATGGTTTTTTAGCGGTTAAGACTATCAGTAAAATGATGGTATAATATAATTAATATTTTTATAAGATAAAAATATAGTGATCATTGACACCCATGGATATTCATATGGGCGCCTGGATTTTCCTATACCTGCATCCTTGTATTCAAAATTAATGCAGATAGGTTCTTAAACAGTGTAATATACCAAATAAACTTTGGGAGTACAGTATATTTGCTGTGTTGCATAAAAATTGCTGTTTCTGTAGTGCATTGTGTAAAAAAAGGTAAGATATCTACCACATTTTTGCTCTCCTTTTTTTACGTGTAAACTAGATTTTGCATGCCACCAGAATGAATCGAGCAACAACCGGTCCGATGAAAGATCAATGAACTTCACCGCCCAATAATACAATGTATTCAATATTAAACCGCAAAGATATATGATCATGATTATAAACTGTTTTGATTGGACTCCTTCCGAGATTATTTCGATGTATGTAATGTATCCGTGCTCATTATTATAATAACAATGTACACTGTCGTTCATTTTGCTTCTTCTTATTTTTCTATAAAATGAGCATATGTTCTATATACCTTCAGAGATTCTTTTTCTCAACCACAAACTCCTCGGCAAATTTGAAGGGTCTCATCTTTATCCAAAAACAAATGATCCTAAGGATCTACTATACCAGTCACATCATTGATATGACCTGAAACGAATCTCCAAGTTTCTATCCCAGTATCAGCATCATCTTCGTTAGTCTTGTTTGTCGAAGTACACCAGTCTTTGTGAATCGCAACATCTCAGAAGGGCCGTCATCATCGTCGCCGCCGTCGTCGTTGTCATCTTCATACACAGTTCTAGCTTTTGGTTTTGGTTTGATTTTGTCCAATAAACTACCGATATTATCATGTTTACTACTACTATTACTATCATTATCTATCGATTATTATTTGTTGGAAGTTATTATCATTACCATTTTTAATGTCATTGTCATTTGTCATTGTAATTATTGCCTTTGATACATTCTGATGAGCTCGACATTGTCCGTAGCATGTGTTCACTCCGAACTAGGTCCTACATGGATGCAGATAGTATGTATACACATGACATTTATGACCTGTGTCACGGTAGTAGGATTTTTTGTGTTTGTTTTTGTCTTATAAAAAACCCACCCAACAAAAACCTGAGATCCAACGCATACGATTAAGATGCGAAAATTTAAATACAAGACGAGCGATTGGAGTTGGATTCAGTCACGCAAAATGCAGAAGGCTTATGTGTGTTTCGTGTATATTTCGTAAAAACTTATTTATTGTCGATTTCAGCCAATTTTAAGATTTTTGTTTAGAAAAGGCGTAATAGTTCTCGTGGAGAATCAATTACTCACGATAATAATCTGCCAATCGACTGAGCAGAAAAATCAAAGGAAATATCCTCCCTCTTTCTTCATCCATTATTGCAAAGACAGCACCAGCAGATCTAGATAGAAATAGTTATCCCTCTCCTCATTCGAAACTATCAACAATATTTCAAAGATGCAGAAGCTTGCAGCAATAGTATGGATTCTTGTCTCAAGAGCCTTGCAATATAGAGTAATTGCAGATAATTCGGTAAGCCATACGCATGTCGTGTCAATGCGCTGGGTGTTAGCGCTACTAGTCCTGACGTTATGATCGTATTACTCATTTCAAATTGTTGTTCATTTCTACTTGTTTCTTGTATCGATACTATTTGCACAACAGCTGAATTCTTTGCGGGGATCAACAGAGAACGCCCACAGAGGTCTACGTGTACAGCATCCATGTACTTTGGTTCATATTGAGACGCAGTACGAAAATGAAATAGCTATAGACGATGATGAGTCAAGAAGGCTGCAATCGTATGGAGAAGATAACTACAAGTGTGAGCTTCAGGAAGAAGATAGGAAAGCCGCTGGGAAATATTTTGTCTCGATTCATGGTATCGAGAGTGATCAGCTCAAAAATATAACGAGTGGGGAAACAACCATGGTAGTAGATGGAGCCATGATCATGGATGGTTCACTTTATGTACCAGCGGGAGCTGCAGTTGAATTTGGAATCAATGAATATAACAATCGGCGACTTCAGCAGACTTCGGTAGTAGAAGGAACAAAGAAGGTTCTTGTCGTTAGAGCAAATGGTAAGGGCGCAACCACCACAGCTTCAAAAGAAATTTTATCAGACAAATTTTTTGGTACTAATGGTGATACTGCAACGCTGCGTTCACAATATCTCGCCTGCTCACACGGAAAGCTCGACTTCCAACCATTTCAAGGTAGAACATTAGGAGGTGCTGTTATCGACAAAGGTGTATTAGAAGTGAACATCGACACATATGTCCCTGGAGCTAGCCGATATACAGTTGAAGATGCACTAGAGGAAGCAGCCGATGCACTTGTTGGAGATCTTCGTGAACAGTTTGACCATGTCATGCTGTGCCTACCGCCAGGAACAAAGGCTGGTTCAATCAATAATTGGTAAGAATTAAAAAGTCATCGATATTGTTGTTTTTAAAAACAACGATCAGTTTGATGTCATTATTAGATTGATCACAGAATACTTACCATCGATTTCTCTTCTATTTTCTAGGGTTGCCTACGGTTATGTAAATTCTTGGCTTTCGGTATACAACGACGCATGGTGCGAAAAGCTAAGCACGCAAGTACATGGTACGTCATCTATATTTACCCACATTAACCAAATAATCGTTCCTCCATTTATCTTTGGTTCTTTTGATTCTCACTATATCGTACTGTATACGCGTGTTCTTCTTCTTCTTCTTCTCCAGAGATGGGACATAACCTTGGGTTGGCACACTCTAGCAAAGACGACATCTCGTACGGTGACAAAGTACGTCCTCTATAGTTAATCACACAAACCAGATCGTTCCTCCATTTATATTTGATTCCTTTGATTCTCACTGTATCGTACTGTCTGTTGGTCGCATACTTTATTTCTTTTTCTTCTTCTCCAGAGTGGCATGATGGGGTATAGTTACAATCGAGATAACGGACCGCTGCAGTGCTTCAATCCAGCCAAAAGTTTTGTGTTAGGTTGGTATGAAGATAAAGTAATTGAGGTAGATCCCTTTGAAGGCACGTGGACAGGTTCCCTTGTCGGTGTAACCGAATACGGTGACATTGATACCCAAAACTCGTACATAGTTGTAAAGATCAAAACAGGAGGAGAAAAAGATCTATTCGTTGGGTACAATAGAAAAAAAGGCATGAATTCGGGTGTGGAGCTAGCTGGGGATAATATTGTTATCGTCGAACAAGAACCAGGCTACAGCAAATCCGACTTTAAGGGAAGTCTTTCAAGTGACATTCCAACAAAAACTTTTTATAACCTTGGCGGCTCAGGCAAGAATCTAGTAGTCGATTTTATAGATCATGGATCAAGTATTGACGAAGCGGTCGTAGCAATCTATTTCGACAACTGCATTTATCCTTCGTGTTGCGAAGGACCGATGTGTAACAGTACCCCAGCTGAGTCACCCCAACCAAATACGTTACAACCCACCCCTTCTCCGACAAGAAAGCGAATGTATTCTGTCTACAAACCGAGCAAGCAGAATAAGCCCCAAAAACTACTATTGGAAAATTTTAGGTCTGGACTCGGAACTTTTAATGCAGATGGTACTAGAGTAGATCGGGCCATTTTTGAAAGTATTCTTACGGCACAATTCCAGATGAAATCAGATCAGCTCCCACGTATGACGACCGAATTAGATCTCGAAGGAAATTCCCTCATACAGGTATATTTCTGGTATAATGCCGAGATGATGCAATCTTCAGAGGGATTTTCGTTACAGTACTCGACGAGCGATGATGATACCTGGTCGGATATAGGAAAGTGGAGGTTTCGAAAAGAATTTAATGAACTGAATAAATGGAACCGGATAAATGCGGCAACGTTTGCTGTAACAGAAGGAACAACGTCAGTGCGGGTACGATTCAAGGGGGATGCTACCGAAGCTAGTGATTCTGTATTTTACATTGCTGGTGTCAGCATATACGGTACCAAACAATAACAGGTCTCTTTGAAAAACGACGACCAACAATATTATACATAGCATTACTACTATGGTAAATAATAAACAGTATAATAGTCCCGTTTGTTCTGTTCTTCAAACATAATCAGAGCAACGAACAGATGAACTTTAAGACTGCACTTATAGTGCAATACACTACATAGATAATATTATAGAAAAGGATTTCAATCGATACTATATATTGCTTCATTTCTTTTGCAACAATTATAGAATTATTCTTGAATGGGTTATATTATATCATATCATATTATATTATCTTTGCATCCTTAATGATTGATAATTTCGGAAATACAGCATCTAAATACTTTGCACCATAGTACGCAGCTTTTCCCTGATTTACACTACCCGTTAAGCCTCCTGACATTTTTTCTTTCCTACCATACTCACTATTTAGTTGTTTGACTGTATCGTCCATACCCCTAACAACTCTTGCGAATGGGACAAAGTTTTGACCGTCTAAAAAATTCGGCACCCCATCATTATTTCCTAGATTAATAAAAACTTGTGCCGTCCTTGAATTCTTCCCTGATGAGGCAAATGACAACGTTCCTCGCTTATTGTGTTCCTTGCGAGGCTCATCTATAAGTGGTAGATGGCAATTATTGTTATTGTTATTGATATTGGTTTGTGCCTTATCGTCAACATCATCGTCAACATCATCGTCAACATCATCGTCAACATCAACGTCAACATCAACGTCAACACCACAGAACATCCATTCCTTATTCAATTGTGGATCAGCACTGATACCGAATTGTGCAACATAACCAGGTAGTACTCGAAAGAATCTCGAATCAATATAAAATCCAGATTGGACAAGTTCTTTGAAACGATTTGATGCTAAGGGTGCCCAGTCGGGTCTCACTTCAATTTCGATCTCAGAGTATGTTTTAATATCGTCGTCTTGATTTTGACCGTCAATTTGAACAGTTAGAATAACCGTGAAGGGTTCTACTGTCGTCGCTGCTGCTGCTGCTGCTGCTGCTGTTGGTGTTCTTGATTCATCATTGGATGATGCAAAAGATTGACGGGGAAAGCAGGCGTTTATTGTTAACAATGATAAACTGCTCTTTACGAGATTCCTTCTCGTCAGAACGGACTCATTGGTATTCGAATTGATGACATTACTATGATTCTCACTGTTATCATTATTATTGATGTTGTTGCTGTTAGCATTATTATCCTTTTGCACTGATATAAGATTATGCTCTCTCCTCCTCAGCAGTCCGCACGGGTTGTATTTATTATTAGTTGATGTTGCTATTCTTCTTTTTGATGAGAGGACTCTATTAAAACCGCTGCATTCAACGACGACAACCACAACTAATATTATAATTGTCGTGCTGCGTCTATTGGCGAACATTCTGCTGTCTGCTGGAGGCTGTTATCAACGAAATGATGCTGTTGTAATGAATTATTGTATTGTGTCGTAATAGCTATGCCAACTGCAGCTTGACTTCTAACTCCTTTTCTTACTGGTATTACATGACATGTGTGTGTATTATGTACAATTGAATATTTAAATTTGAATTTGAAATTTGTCTTTGAAAGTGTGATTCACATGGAGGTACGTACGTCCTTCTTTCCAATTTACCGTTGGATTCGATTAATTGGCGCACCTACCTACAGAGTACTTCTTCACTTGCGACGAACGCAGTGAGGAGCAAGTGAAGAAGTACTCTGTAAGAAATCCACTCACTGAAAGAAGACATTATTTATGTGTCTGTAAAATACAAGCCCATAACTTAGCATATAATTTAAATTTATGTTGTACTGTATGTGTATGATAATTACCCAACGACTTGCCTATCGTAGTACGTAGTACTGTACGTCGAAACAGTTCGGCATCATTATCAGTTAAACGGACCTTTCTATCTTTCCACGAAGACACGGCATTCGTGCTCCATTAAGAATACACGACACAGTAGACTGTTATACCCTCAGCTCAGAACCAAAACGAACCTCCTAGCTACAAGAAGAAGAAGAAATAGAAGAAGAAGAAGAAGAAGAAGAAGAAGAGCAATAACAAAGACGATGACGACAGTTACAACAACGACGAGGAATAGAAATAATAATGAAATGAAGATGCCATTGGGTTGGAAAGGGGTCATTTTATTAGGGATCATAGGTGTTTTTATCTTTACAGAATCTCAAGATATAAGAAATATCAAGCAGCCATTAGAATTACAACAGACGGCGGTCGTGGCAGAGGCGGCAGTGGATAGTAGTAGTGTGCATAGTGGTAGTAACAGTAACGGCGACGACGACGGTGGTGGTGGTAAAATAAAATTACCACCATTAAAACCACCCTATTATATTGTTCAATATGGTCCTTCGCGAACCGCAAGTACATTTCAAGCACAATTATTAAATATTATTGTTGGTTATAAGTCAAAACAATTACTACAGGATACACAAAAATTTAATCAGCATGCATTTTCAATGAAACCAGGTACCAAAAGAAAAAGTAGAAAAAAACGTATAAAATATGGTTTTGTTGTGAAAACACATCATACAACGACTGTTAATGAAATTATTGATGTATACCAAAAACAATTTGGTGTCACAGTTAGTGTTTTTACATCTAGTAGTGATATCACTAGTCATTTGCCATTGGCAGCAACAGCAAATTCAACAATAATCAATAATGTATTACATGATCAAACTTCTATTAATATGAGGGATTGTAGTTTATGTGAAATAAATAATTATTACAAATCTATATTTGATTTATCGAATGAGGAAGTTAAATTATTTGAAGAATATATGAAAAATTGGGAAATTTTACGTCAATGTTGTGGTATACAACAATCGAAATATAATCGATATAGGTTACATGGATGTAATATAACACAATTATATATAGACCAGCCAACAAATAATTATCCATATTGTGAAAATTATATTTTATCGGATATTGAAACTAATATTCAATCATTTATATCAAAGGATATAGAATATCAAAATCCAGATAATAATCTAAATGGTAAATTATGGTCGAAACCTGGTGATTGTAAACGTATTGATCAGGAAATAATGAATGGTGCTGAAATGAATAGTCACTATAAATTTGAAACATGCGATACATACTTTGATCAAAAACAGTTTAAGAAGGTAGGTACTATTAAGAATAGTAAATAGTTTTTTTTCTGAATCTATTGACAAGTATAGTATTTTTATTTCAATCACTTATCGTCACTATAAAGTTAAAACATGTGATACATACTTTGATCAAATATAATTATATAAGTACGGTTAACCATTACGTTGCATTGTATATTGTATATAATTGGAACACACACACACACAATTAAATACGTGTTAATAGCATTAGCTAAATTTTCACTTGATAGCCCGCGCGACACTTTCCGGTGCACGGAGGAAGTACTGTACCAAACTGTCCATGCATACTGCACGGTAGCTACAACTACTGTACTAAATAAAAACTTAAGTAGATATGTACTTGTATTTGATCCCATAAATGGTTCTAGTCGAGCTAGTCGATTGAAAAAATAGTTTTTGCGCGCGCGCGGTTTTGAAATGGCACTGTACTGTATATTTATTTGTTAAAAAAGAAAAGTAGTTGTGCCCAAAAATAAATGCTGACAAGAAATTCGAAAGATTATGATGTCATAGACTTTTTCAGTCATGGATGTTGTAATAATGAGCTGGAAAGGAAGAAACAAAGACACTAAATACCCAATAAAATTAAGCTGCATTTGACGACGTGGCCTCGAGATCGTCGATTCTCTTTCAACTTTAAAATGTGGTGGATTTCTACGTATTTTTTGAAACCCATCTCTTCGAATCATGCAAATCTATACCGTACAGTTCAACAACAAAACGAGAAAAATACAGCTTGTAACGTTCCTTCTTCGCATAAAATAAATAAACAGTTTGTTCGCCTCTATCTTCACAAACCAACAAATTTTACATTCGTTTTTCGATCCAAACCTAACAAATAGAACATTCAGAAGCAATAACAATGGGAAAGGGAGGAGATGCAAACGTAACGTCACAACAACCGTCGTCGTCGTCATCGTCATCGGCAGCAATGTTGAAGAGTTCAGATAAAGACGGACAATGGGTATCTCAGTACAATCCTTTGGACAAGAATGCACCAGAACTTCCCACAAAGGGTGAAATCAAGGCTGTAATTCCTGCTCATTGCTTTGAACGGTCATATATTTGGGGAATGGCCTATTTGATCCGAGATTTCATCATAGCAGCTGCTTTCGTCTATGCAACAAGTAAAGTATTATCGACTGATCTTCCTAATATTCGTGACCCATTGGCGGTTCTTGGTTGGACCTTTGGTTGGTCCTTCTACGCATTTTGGATGGGAACTATCATGACAGGTCCATGGGTTGTTGGACATGAATGTGGCCACGGTGCCTTCAGTCCTAATCAAACGTGGAATGACATTGTCGGATTTATTGTTCACCAAGCATTGTTGGTTCCCTACTTTGCATGGCAGTATACTCATGCCAAACATCATCGTAGAACAAATCATTTAACCGACGGTGAATCTCACGTCCCCTCAACCGGTACTGAAAATGGTTTAGGTCCCAACAATGAAAGACTTTCGTTCTACGCTGTTCTACACGAGTCAATTGGAGACGAGGCCTTTGCTGCCTTCCAAGTTTGGTCTCATTTAGCCATTGGATGGCCTTTATATCTGATGGGACTAGCAAGTACGGGTAAACGCGATCACAAAGGACAACCATTGGATGGACGTATTGCCGATCATTTCCGTACGGACTCACCTATGTTCCCTGGAAAGGTTTCCTTCAAAATTGCCATGTCGTCCACGGCAACTATCGCTCAAATTATTGGATTGATGTATTTGTCATTACCATCACAGTTCGGATTCATGCCCGTCTTCCTTTGGTACTGGAATCCATACTTTTTCGTTAATGCTTGGTTGGTACTATACACCTGGTTGCAACACAACGATCCGTCCGTTCCACAATACGGAGACGGTGAATGGACATGGGTTCGAGGTGCATTGAGTACCATCGATCGGCCATACGGTATCTTCGACTTCTTCCATCACGAGATCGGATCGACTCATGTCGCTCATCATTTGTTTCACGAGATGCCACATTACAATGCATTAGAGGCAACGCATGCCATCAGAGCATTTTTGGAACCAAAAGGATTGTACAATTATGATCCTGCTCCATGGTACAAGGCCATGTGGAGGATCGGAAAAACGTGCCATTACGTTGAAGCTGAAACTGGTATTCAATATTACAAATCAATGGAGGATGTTCCACTTACAAAGGATCTGAAAAAGGATTAAAGTAATTCATAATTCAATATACCTTCAATTCCGCTAAATTTTTCCTTGTTCAATTATATCAACTACACGTACTTGTTAGATACTATTACACAGACATGTATAAAATAGTCTATATAACATCAACATAATAATGAAAATTGCTATTATTTATAAAATATTATATGAGAGAATTATTCTTCCGTACTCGCTACTGTATCTTTATGTTACCGGTGCATTTATTTATTTTAGTTTGAAAAATCATCTCCTACTGTATCATGAGTAACTAAGCGGGATTGAATCATTTTGTGCGTAATTCTACAGCGCAACGCAACTAATAGTGTATGATAAAATAAATAATGGTATCATCGAAGATCGCGAAGATCGAAGAAGGCGAGGTTAGCAACCTACTAGTGTAAAAGTAGAGAGGCGAGACAAGCTACAACATCAGTACACACAAACAGGAAAGGCAGTGCCGTACGGAAGCTATAGCAACCATGGAAATCGTCCCTAAAAATGATGATGACAAGAGAAGCGATGGACTGCTTCGCCTTGCCTATGCCCTTTCAAGGAACAACATTCGAGAAAACGATGATTTGATGAAATTTCTTGAAACAGCGACTGTACCCGATCTTCGCAATTCTTTCCCAGTACTTTTGAACTGGATTCGAAATAACGCATCGACAGAAAATAGTATATCTAATATCAATAGCAACAAGGATAATCATAACGATAACGATGACTCTCCTGTCGATTTGAAAACAACCACCACAACTGAAGAAGTCGCGAAAAGAATTGTGAAGGTACTAGAGGAAGCAATTGAGTATGAGGCAGAGGATGACATGTGTTTGATGGATGACGACGAACGTGAGGAAATCGAAAGAAAGAATGGGTTAGTTTCATCACTACGAATGAAACTCGCTGGATTCGTTCACACTAATCACGACAAAATGAAAAACTGTCAAATTCTTGTTGATTTAGAAAGAAGGACGAAGGCAAAAATCCAGTCGGATCAAGCCGCTTTAAATACAGTGAATATGATAAATATATCTTCACCATCATCACTATCGATTTCCCAACATTCAGTCGACGAAGAAGCAGTCAACGAAGACTCTTCCTGGGGTATACCGCGTATTAATATCGACCTCGGACTTGGATTGCAACAAACTTCTCCAGCCGATATCGCGGAGGAATTCATTCAATCTAATAAACAAGTTATTCATCCATTTAGTGGACGGAAGGTAAAAATCTAATGCATGTTTTTGGGTGCTGTTGTTGTTGTTGTTGTTGTTGTTGTTGTTGTTGTTTGAAAACTATCCCTATCTTATGGTATCGATGATTTATTTATCTTGGTTTCAATTTTATACGTAAAAAATAAATCAAAGGTTGGACGTATGGAGGTCTTGAAAGTTTTTCCTTCGAAAAGAAAACCTGTATGGATCCGGTACCATTCGAGCGAGGACAAAGACGATGAAGGAAAGGATCGACCGCTCTATCCTGACACCCTTGCCAAGCAGGGTGACGATCTAAGAAATGATGCGGCGATGGCAGCCGTCGGCCAATTATGCGAGAGCATTTGGGCGACGGCCTCTATCGAGTGGATGCTGCAAAAGCCACCAACAGTCTGTGCTTATGATGTTGTTGTAACTTCTCCAGATGCTGGGTATTTGGAAATGGTTCCTGGAAAAACGTTCCTAGACTTAGTCAAAAAGTCTCTTCAACCACCACCGATGGGGGTACTACTAGTAGCGCGAAAAGCTTAAATAGTAAAAGCAATATATTTAATCGTAATTCGGGCCACAACACCTTGTGGGAGGAGATAGACGTAAAGAAATTAGCGCCTAGTCTAGTAGGAGCCTACATTACCAACTTTATTTTGGGTGTCCGAGATCGACATGAAGACAATATGATGGTGGTGGGCGACGACAACGATCCAAAAATGATGCAGATAGACTTCGGTTACATACTCATGGAATATCCTGGTGGAGTCCATTTTGACATGCCACGTCTAACGATGCCGATCGCCTTGGTGGACCGATTGAACTCCACGAAGGGATCAGACGACGAAACAACCTTAATGGAAGATTTGCAACACGATATGCTTGCGGCGTATCTTGTCATTAGGCGGCACTCAAATCAAGTCATTCCATTTTGCGCTCATCTATTATCTGACTCGTACAATCCGAAGCACGTGGAAAACATTCTAAAAGGACCCCACGTTTTTCGAACAAACGAATCAGAAAATTCTGTCATTCAATGGTTTTCACAAAAATTGACAACACAGGCAAGTAAAAAACACATTTTTCACAAAGTTAACTATGTATTACTCACTCACTCACTCACTCACTCACTCACTAACAATATACCTAACTCGATTCGTTCCACTTCTTAATTCGATGCTTTCTATTTTCCTCAGTGGGCGCACTTTTTTTTTCGTCGTGAGGTCAAGCAGGGAATGGTTAGTGGATACTACGGCTTCGTTAAGCGAATTACACCTATGAAGAATGATCCGAAGGAAGAAGAAAAGCTATCATCAGGAAATACAAACAATATCGTGGGGAAAATTTCCCGGTTTTTCGCGGCTGGTAATCGAAACAGGAGCAATATATCTGGAAGCTTTGAGGATGATGATACTAATGAAGAAGATAGTATTCATTCCGTCCCGGAGGTCGTTACTACGACGATAGGTTCAGATTCAGCGCAACCGGTGTTCAAAAAATCGCGAAGTCGAAAATCTTTTGTGTTTGATAATTCAACCGAAGAAACTTCTAGCAACGAAGATTCTACCGATATGCACAAGTTGAATGAAAGAGTATCAAGCGCAATGAAGTTGCAGAAACGAGTAAGTAGTCTCATGATATCACAGATAGCAAAGAATGGGACCCTTGACATAGATTTTGATGGTGACGGCACGGCAAGTGTCAATTCGATATAATGGCAGTACAGTAATCAATAGATCAACATAAATTTTCGTGTAGAACATTTCTTTTTCGGGATGATTTTTTGCATGAATTAAGCTCCCCAAAAATGATATGATACTATCTACAACATCTACAAAATGCTATTAATGATTTTAGATTGATTATGTTGTTGTAGAACTACAGAATACTACTAATGTTTTTTAAATCGATTATGTTGTCGTAGAACTAGTCCTGACCTTCACGTTAGAGGTCATAAAGCCATAGAAAGTGGAAGGGCGTTCCAATGTTCCTTGTCGCACCTTATTCTGTCGTTGGTTTTTGTGTCATCGATTTTCTGAAATTTCCATCCAAGAAGAGAACCACAACGTCGACAGCAAGTAATTCGCCAGCTATAACCAGGGAAATAGCTATTTCCGAAACGAAGAAACAAAATACAGGAAAATTATATTTAAGTGGACATTTCTTTCAACACATCAAATCTGTACAAGGATCTTGGACGCCACAAAATACGCATATCATTTTTTGTCTGATTATCGTACCTATTTTCTGTACTAGGATTACCCTGAAATGAGATTTTGTGTGTATCGACATTCCGTAACGTAGTAATTTGATGAATAAACCCAGAACGGTTGACGTAAGTCGACGTGGTCCCCTCTGCACCACATACTGTAAA
The DNA here is from genome assembly GCA_900095095.1 of Fragilariopsis cylindrus CCMP1102. NCBI lineage: Eukaryota > Bacillariophyta > Bacillariophyceae > Bacillariales > Bacillariaceae > Fragilariopsis > Fragilariopsis cylindrus. The sequence continues at coordinate 75,522 of FMBT01000436.1, forward strand.
CACATCAGAAACAGTCGTAAAGGGTATCTCGCAGATATTACAGGTAATAAAACTACACCCATTGGTATTTGTTTCTGTTAATTTTTTGATAGCCTTCCAAATGAATAACAAACGTTCTAGAACGGAATTCATCCTTAATAATTTCATCGTTCGTTTTCTGAAAATGGTGCATTATTTGCCATCCAGTACGAAAATCTTATTGCTAAGGATTCCATTAGATGAAATAGTTGTTCAAATAATGGGCCATTCGTGACAGGATGAGAGATAGTGAGAGTGAGAGGTATGAAGAAAAGATTGTATTATTCTGTCTGATATAAAGAAGAAAATCACAATCATCCACTATGCATTATTGTTTCAAACAAAGAAAACAAAGACTTTTCGGTAGAACCATCGGTATGATTTTTCCTTTGAATAATTAAAGACGTACGTTCTAAGTTGTTTGTCCGATTCGAAACGATATCATCCTTTCTTAATGATGGAAGATTATCCCGTCCATCGTTCGTGTTTAATTTCATCACAATCTTTTCTACGATAGCATTTGGCATCCAGTGCCTATAAACAAAGAATGGAACTGCTGTTAATTGTGAAAGATTCTGTGCCATTCTATCTGTTTGCCTTTGTATTGGTCTTTTATTAGTATTGTCTACTACCGTCGTGGTGAAGTCCGTTGATTCCTCCTCCTCTTCCTCTTCTTCTGCCTCATCGTCATAAGTACACTCTTCATCGGAAGAACGTTCCCTACTTCTTTTTCTTCGACGTTGATATTGTTGTGTCCGAAAAGGAAGTGGCCGTGTTGAGAAAGGTGGTCGAGGTAATGGTTCGTCGTTGAGTTCTACTACCTTAAAGATTTTCCAATCATTATCATCATCGTTGACACACGATAAAATCCGAAACCGCGATGTTCCTATCGCTGTAAATACAATTTCATCCATATCTTCATAACGTCTCCAAAGAGATGACGAATCGTCATCAACATCATCATCATCATGATTACTGTTGCTGTTGCTGTTGCTGTTGTTGTTACCACGTCTATTGATTATAGTAGTACGTTCGTGTGTATACTGGACAGTTGCTATAGTTCCTATCCGTCCAACAAAGGGGTGTTGCTTGTGTTCGTGTTGATCGTCTTGTATACTCTCACTTCCATTTTCGTCATTGTCGTCGTCGTCGTTTTCGTTTTCGTCATCGTCATCGTCAGAATCGTTATCGTAGTAATCGTTGTCATCCATCATTTCGAATTCATCCCGTAGTATGGTAATGCTTTGGCGTATTCGATGATTCGAATTTCCTCCATCACCGAAAGAAAATCGTTGTCGCATCCACGATCCTCGTCTCAATTGTTGTTCGTGTTGTTCATGTTGTTCTCTCGTTGTTGTAGTATCTGGTTCTTCCTGATGGCGTCGCCGTGGTTGTGGTCGTAGTCGTGAGGAAGACAGACGAAGCTCGGATGGCGATGATGATAATGGTGATGATTCGTACGTTACTATACCAAGTTGTACTTTTGGTTGTGAGAGAGGGTCGTGACGACAAAGTCTAATTTTGTCTCCAAGATATCGAATCAAAGAACGATTTTGTAATTCACTGGGATTGTACAATTTGGAAATAATACAACGCCATGCAATTGAAGCACCGCCAATTCCAGAGTGTTGTTGTTGGGTCTACCCTTATCTTTACCGACAACTCTATGATCCGGTAAGCATAGTGGGTGTGATTCTTCCAATACGAATGATCCCTAGGAAGACGAGTTGCTTCGTTGTGATCACCGCTGCTACAACTGCTGCTGCAACTGCCACTGTCTACTTCTTGCTCATCGTCAATTGCCATCTTTTTATTAGAGTTTGTACATTAAAAAACGAGACAAGTAAGCAACATTATATAAACATACACCCTGAATGAACCCTGGAGGAAAATTTGAAAATTGATCATTTTTGACATCATGTCAAAAATTGACCCGAGAATCATATTTCTCGAACCCCCCCCCCATCAAAAATTCTTAAATTTACACGTTTACATGTACGTGATATTAGTATAAACTGCTTTACGACGAATAGAATAAAGTAAAGATGGTCTCAAATTCAAACTTGCAATCAAATACATAAAATGTACTAGTACCCCCCCTACCATTCGTGGTAGACTATTGTACTATTAAAATACTCATCATTATATTTTTACGTCAGTACATACTGCAATTTGTTTTTTAGAGTTTGAATTGTATATATTAATTAGTTTGTATTAATTTTAATTCACAAACTTTCTTCTTCATATTGTTCCTCCTCAGACAATTGTGGTTGAACAATAGCCGCCAGTCCGTTATTCCATTCAGTTAGTTGTTTCCGTGTATCTTCTGGCAATTCGTGAGCTCGTTCTGTTCTGTAGGCAGCCCGCCGTAGTAGTCCAGACGTCATCCGTCTAGATAAAGCAACTACGCCAGGAAGCTGCTCAGTGATAGCGTTCCTAGTCTCTTCGTCTGATAAGAGTTCCGATACAGTGGAAAGAAGATTTCCGTCATTACTATCCTTTGCCGGAGCAGAATTATGGTCATCATCGGAGGTTGTAGAGAACGTATTTGATGCAATACCATCCACAACTAATGGTCCAAGTGCACTTCTTAATTCTTCTATTGTTTCGATGATTCTGTCATCTTCTTCGGTAGATGCTAACAGTGATTCGATCAAACCCGGTATCTCTGCAGGTCGATCCACTAACAATGACTTGAGTGGACTGGGAAAGAATGAATCATTTTGACCAAAAATCTGTTTGGGTCTCTTAAGAATTGATGAGGCGGCATTTGCTAGAGGATTATCAACAAGCGCGGCACGTAAGCTCTCCGCGTCATAGCGTCTCCGAATTTAGCGGTTTCTTCCACTAGAATATCCTGAAGCGTCGAGCCTTTCGGATCAAGAAACAGCTTGCTAAACTCGGCAGCTGCCTTCGCCTGGCCTTTCCCTTCTCGATCGGCATCGGTCGTTGATGAAGTGTAGGAGGCAAATCCTTCAGTCATTTCGACCAATTTAGCTGGAGATAAACCATTGTTTGTCTGCTTTACACCATTGGCTGATGCAGCATCAAGTGTGGCCTGTCGTACAAGAGCCAATGCGGAATTTGGGTCCTGTATGGATAAATCATCACCTTCTTTCAAACCCAACATTAATCTCAATGCTTTCTTGGCGCGCGGGTTTCGGTCCGTGAACAATCTACTTGCCAGGTAGGGGTAACATTCTTGAATAATTGAGTAGTTTTCATCAATGCTTAAGCCGATACCTTCTAATGTTGAAATGCACGAGCAAGATACAAAACGTATGGTGGTAACGAAAACAATTCACGATTACGTTTTGAGACTTCTTCCATGATGTTTGTGACTCCTTTCACATCTACACCCTCAGACGCTAATTGTTCTTCCATTTTTTCTTTCATTTCGGCTTGCGCTGCAACTCGAAGTTCTTCGTCTGATAGATTTTCGCCATACCGTTCCTGGAATTCTGCCTTCACCCGCTCTTGGATTTTTTTCGGACCACCACCGGCTGCTAATTGCCGGAAGGTAAAACTGAGTCCCTCTGTGATACCAGAAGACTTCAAACGTTCCGCTGTTACGTCAGGAGGTGAAAAACCAAGATTGATAAAGTCTTGTGGGATAGATTCGTAATCTTCGACGTTGATATGTGCAATAAACTCCAACAGTGCGTACTGCAATGATGAAGGAACATCTAGTGTCATCCCCCAATCAAGTATGCAAAGTTTTCCGTCTTCAGTTCGGAGTAAGTTTCCAAGATGAGGGTCGCAATGCAGCACTCCAGTGTCGAGCAACATGGTCAAGTAAGCCTTGATTAGTAGTATCGATCAATAAATATAGAAAACGGAGAGTGAAACGAACGTGAATAAGAGAGCGATAGAAAGAGTAGACGCTTTCAGCGACGATAAAACGAACTAAATCACACAATTCCTACTGGCATCAGTGCGAGTAGTTTGATTGTGTGCTTTATGTTGTAAGGCACAATAGACGTCACGTTACGTTACTTACATTGATTGCAACTCCACACAATCTGGGTACATCAGTGCTTGCATCTAAGTCCAATCGAGTCCCTTTCACCCATTCGGTCACTAAGACCTTATCTCGGACCAATTCATCTACAACTGTGGGAGCGCAGACGGCATCTAGCTTACGTTTATCCATAGCAAGTTGGAAATCTTTCGTGTTTTTTGCCTCTAAACGGTAGTCAGTTTCGGCGACAAAGCCACGACCCCATTCGTCGACTAAGGTAACTGCTAAATCAATATCATCTTGTGTAGTTTCAACACCATTAGCAGCGTTCTGTAATCGTGTTTGAATTGGAGTCAGCAGCCGAAGGATGTATAAATCTAGTGCAATTTCCGATAGTATACCAGGGCGTTGAATTTTGACAGCCACATCCTGGCCGGTTACAGCCAACACACCCCGGTAGACCTGTCCCACCGATGCAGACGCCACAGGGTCCTCTGTTAGGTCGCTAAAAATCAATGACAAATCGTCAACGTTGAATTCGCGTTTTAATATTTCTCTTCCAACATCGTTTTCAAAAGGAGTTACGGCATCTTGTAATGCACGCAGCTCTAATGCGTATGCAGCCGGAATCAGATCGGTTCGAATTGACAGTGCTTGGCCCAATTTGATAAATGTCGGTCCGAGTTGCTCGCATAGCCGAAGGGCGACTTTTGCTCTGCGAGGTTCGTTCCTTTGGAGTGCTTTGTACTCTTCGTCACCCAATAATTTACCAAGAATTAACCAATCGAACAGCAATCCTGTAGTGAAGGAACTAGTCAACACGCCAAGTTGAACGATCCGTTTCATGACCATGAATTTACGTTTCCCATAAAATCATCTCCCTTCGCAGGAGAATATGAATCCGCTCCAGGAGCGTAAGGAACTTCGTCATTAGAAAAACCTATGGGTGATTTATTACCGCTAATTGGAACCACGTTCCCAAGGAAAAAGAAAAAACGGCGACCGAATGCCATGGATTATCGATGACGATTTGGCTGGATACTGCGTACAAATGTTCCCATCCGTCTCCTCCTTGATAGTGAAGGAGCGAAGTGTCGGGCATTAATTTCGTAATAACTTCAGTCGACTTCGCTACCACTGTTGCTAACATTTCGTTTCTAGTGAGGATTTCTCCACAGCATTACTTCCCTTAGATAGAATATCGCCTGCAAGATTCGCTACATAGGTCGATTCGGCTGATGATGGTATCGCTTTAGCACCGACGAAGATGAAATCGAAGATATCCTCGACTTGTTCAGACACTGATGTTGAGATTTGGTTGGCCCGAATGCTGCGATAGTTTTTAAGTCTCCAAACGACAAAATGGTCACCGCTGCTGCTGCTGCTGCAACAACCATGAAAACGGATCTGCCACGATGAGAATATCTTGATTTGTGATTCTTGCGGGATACATGGTCCATCTTTCTCCTCGTCGCCGTCGACGTCGCCATTGTCGATGTTCTTCTTTGTATTATCTGCCTACTGCCGTATTATTGAATGCACAGGTTTTATTTTAACAGTTTTAGCGTGATTTTTCGGTTGACATACAGTGAGACGCAGACAATAACGTTCGATTTTATGTGTTTCTATATTTCGGCAACAGTGAGCATCAGATGACGGAATCAATTATACGAATGTCCATTGGCCAGCACAACATCATGACATACCGATCGATGCTGGTTGCTGGTACAGTATCCATCCATGAAGACAGAAGACCAAATCGGAATATGACTCACTCCTGGGAACTGCCATCACTGCTTGAATTTCACTAATTCAAGCCAACCTAATAGACGAGTCGGGTCCCGTTTCTTTTATTTTTATGCTAAAAGAATAATTTCCCATCTCCCCCAATTTCGTTAACTAATTAATTTCTACAATTATTATTACATTGTGCACATGATTTACAATGTTTCCATGGAATATAAATTTTATGGTCTGTAATAGATGCAATTGATTATCAACTCGACTGACTAGGTTTATTAACATGGGGCGTTCAGGGATATAAAGCTATTAATATAGCTAAATAGTAGGTATGCATAGTGATTATCTCCACATTCTACTGTAGGAATACTTAGGTTGGTAGCAGGAAGGATCAAACACAGTCAGTATGTTCTTTAGTAAGTATCTTTGATCCTACCAAATGCAAAATGATAATGCACTGTGTGTGATATGTTTCACAAACAATGGGTGAAACAGATGCTACCTTACTATGAAATATGATAAGGGTTGCTACTCACTTCCCTAGCAGTGTAGGGCCCATAATAAGCAACAGGGACTTATTGACTTAGTAAGAAGGCATGTGCCTTTGAAAGGGCTTGCGCTCTCTCTCTCTCAAGAGGGGGTGCTCAGTCTAGCTTCTAAGGGAGATATGACTGCTAAAAAGTCCCCAAAATATGGCTTCAATATTGAAGCCATAACCGAACAGCTTATACTATATTATTATCCATTGAGCTCTTCCACTATTATTTTTTGTTTCGTATTTTGCCTCATATTTTGCACCTTTATGCACCTCTTCTTGTGATGTTTAAAATACGACTCCATTTTCATTTGCACAGCCATTCCCATCCTGGACCAACTTAGACCAAACAACACCTCTTTCTACCTAAAAGAAGGATAATAAAGTATCGTATATTATATTGTTATACTAATAAGCCATTCAGTCAATTTTATATTTAGAGCCTTAAGAAAGGAACCACTGTGGACGGGTATGTTTGAAAGGTTCTTCCAAAAATAGAAATCATTTTGAGTGTGGTGTAGAATAAGATCACATGGAAGCAACAACAGCCCCATCTCTATGCCACTGGGCAGACCATGATCTTGATTATCCCTCATAACAGTAGTATTTGAAATCAGCCAATTGCTGATGGACCAATTAATCAATCAATCGGTTGTTGGTGTGGTTGTTGTTCATATATAACGTGTTGTTGAAAAGCTGCTGCTTTGCTCCTCACCGCCTTAGAAAGGCTAGTGAGACAGCGGTTGACCTGAAGTGTGGTTGTTGTTCTATATAGTACTACAAGTAAAGTATTTTACTGTGTAAAGTGTGCCATTACATAAACCTGAACTTGCTCTATTTGATGGGAACAAAACAGCTTGCTTCTAATCACTTCCACAATGTTGTTATTCTGAACATTCCAGAAACTGTTAATTGTACATACGGCATTATGACCATAAGCTATTGCGGTAAGCAATACCTTCGTATTCAACAGTATTCGTAATAGGTGTCAGTCTAGTACAGTATTTGTGTTAGGGGTTCTGAGTTCGCAATTTACTTTGACTTCAACTGGTCACTTGCATCTAATATTTCCTTTTACGGTCATAATGCCTCATTTATAATTTGACAAATTTGCCTGAACACTAATAGTCAAAGGCCAAAGATATTGGTACATTTCTGTGTGTTGTTACTACAATGGTAGAAGACATAATGTACTACGAGTACTTTTTAGAATCAAAAGTAAACGCTTTTTCTACTAGTAGTAACACAGGGCCGCACCCTGAAGTCATTTATCCCTTAATAGGAGTGGGTGCACCACATATATGTGGGTAAATGGACGTCTATAGTGTACCAACTACAAATGCCTAAGTTTTGGTCAATACTAGGACCTAGGACAAGTTTGAGAGGTAGAAAGTGTTGTTGATGATTCAATGAAGAGAAGGATAGTGTTGGGGATTCAATTAAGATTGGGTTCGGTGTGTGAGGTGCTTGTGGTAGCTGCAGAGTCATGAGCATCATGACATCTGCGCACGCCGCTTCCTCACAATTAGTAAAAGATAATAAGGTAATTAACGTGTGGCTGGGAATTGGCGAGAGACGATGTGCTATTTACACATGATGTAAATGAAGCACCTCTATTGTCGCACCTCCTTTGTCATGTCAACATGTATATCATTATATTTATTATAGAACTTATGCAATAGGGAATAATAGTAATAATAATAATAATAATAGACAAGGAAGATAATTACCTACATACTAACATATAGTCTCTTCAAGCATTACATAGTCATAGCATCAATCAGTGACCTAGGAAAGCGTAGGTGTGACTATTGTATTCCAACATTACATTCTCTAATAAATAATCAAACTATTAATTTGAATAATCAAATCAATAGCAACCCTGACCTCCTTCAAAATGTGATGAGAAATGATACATGAAATGATATTTTTACCCACCATAACATGCCACAATTTCATAATGTCACAATCCATGGATTCAAACATATTCGTGGTATCGATGAGGATTTTCGTCAGGGCTGATCTTAAACGCAGAAGGTCAAATGCCCTTTGAACCGTACAACACTGGATGGATTAAATCCATCTATGGTGGAACCTGCTTAGCCTGGTTCCTATACACCAGGGGGTGCCTTCCCAATGTCATTTCAGTAATGTGTTATAGCAACATCATATTCATTCCAATGGTTGACCTTGTCAACAAGCTCTTCCAAATGATTGGTAGTACTATCATAGCAGTCGGAACTGTAATAGATAAAGCCGAGTCTCTTGTCTTCACCCATTTCAATTACATTGAACCAATTTACAATGGTTTCCAACGAATTGAATGATTGATATCTCTAGTGTTAATTTGAACACCAGCCCATCAATTGCGATGCGCCCTACAGCCATCTGCAATCAACATAACTCCAGAAACAACAAGAGTTCCTCCAAAAGACACTTTTAGGTGGCTTCTATGCTAGGAAACGCACTACCAGCAAGCGTTCAATTTATCTCAGGATTGAAATTTTCGATGATTGATTATATGAACCAACCCCAGGTCCAATCCAATATTCGAACCCAGACCCGATCCCAGTTCAGTTTGAAACCAAAAAGACTAGCAAAGATTCGCGGACGCGGAGGCATTGGCAAACCTACAGTCTCCACTGATCGCTCTCATGACAGAAATTTCTATCCTATAGATGATCCATCCTATCAAAACATCACATGGTATGACGCCATCTCTCCCTACTGGACAGGTGATATGGTTTGGAACAGTGCCTATGTTCTTAACCACCAAGTAGTATCTGTTACTACTCGTCCAATATTTGTTTCTGATTTACTTCCGGCATTTGAAATGTCTGCTACAATTCATACACCAAAAGCAAAAAGTGGGGGTGAGAATGTTGGCCCACGGGCCACCATTGCTCTTGATAGTGGATCATTCACATATTCAAGGATTCATTCCTACTCGCTGATATACAGTCTGATGTCAGCAACTCTATTGCTGTTCGCACCACTGACTCAAAGTTCCCAGTCAATGATATAGGACGCCTGTGTGATGATCTCAACACGCTTCCCCTACCATCTAGGGGTGACTAATCTCTTGTCACTAGCTCTGGTTGCTGATACGTAAAGAGTGGTCATGGACAGTGCCATTGGTAATGCAATCTATGTATTCAACGATGAAGGCTCTTACGTTTGATTTGGTAAAACACCCAATGGAATGTATTGCCTTGACATCTCCACTGACGATGACAATCATGTTGTTTTAGCACATCAAACTGTCAAAGGGGAGAGTGCACACTTTTCTGCAATCGATTGTTGAAGAGCTGCAAAAGTCAGAGATCTTCGAGGATCACTAGCATGTCCTAGTGACCTTGATCTTGCTAATGCAATTGAACACAATGTTACTGGGAACAACCCTTCCACAAGAAGGGATGTGTGCATTGCCAAGAAAATATAGGAAGAGCATCATGCCAAGAGAAGATGATGTGTCAGACATACCACCCAGTATAATTAAAGAATACGCCAAGGTACATCTGTCTATTGATGTCATGCACGCCAATGGAATTAAGTTCCTTATATCACACTCAAAGCATATAGGTCTACTACAAATTTACTGCGTCGGAAAGTATAGTCGGGATGCTATACTAGCATGCATTTAAAAGATAATACAATCATACAGAAGTAGAAGTGTATTTAAGGTTGTCACAATCGAAGCAGATGGTGCATTTGAATGCATCAAACATGAACTACAAGACAAGCTGTATAACATCACACTGTCAACATGTGACGCTGACAGACATGTGGAAACCATTGAACAACAGATTCGATTCCTCAAGGAAAGAATCAAACCTGTGAGGCTAATGATGCCATACAAGAAGGTCCCTAGACGGTTCACCATCAGAATAGTTCACCATGTTACATTATTAATCAACTCACTTCCCAAGCAAAATGGCATCCATTCAATCCTGTCACCAAGAGAATTAGAGAGGAATGGGAAGCAGTCTAGTACCAAGAAAACCAGACACATTAGCATTCGATAATTTCTACGTGACGAGTAAGATCAAAGATGGGAGCATACTGTTGAGCTACGTAATAAGCTTTGGTTATTAACTAATGTCTAAAGTTATTATGAGCTTTCTATCTTAGCGTCTATCGGGGTTGCTATTTCCCATTACAACTGGTTATTCCACTTAGTTAGCGATTTGTCTTAGCAAGTGATTGAGTTGTGACTTGGAATGGCTTGCCTGGTGGCAAATGCCATATTGGGTTGTAGTATTTGAATACTGACTAGTAACGGTCTTAGTCCCAGTTGCTAGTGACTTGAGTATCTCATCACATACGTGTTATATACCATCCGGCAAAGTAGATGGTATCTGACTATCTGACCAAGCCATTACAGGGCTGCCTATTTAGAACCCACCAAAATTCCATCATGGGACATACAGAGGATTCAATTTGCAGGTATCAAAAGGAGTGTAGCAATGCTAAAGCATTGAATGGATCCCAGTCATAATTGTAAAGTATTATAGATACTGTCATATCATTGAATACACATTGGTGTGAAAGTAGAAGTGTGTTGGGGATTCAATAAAGATTGGGTCCCATGTGTGAGGTTTTTGTGGTAGCCGTGGAGTCATGAACATCATGACATCTGCACACGCCGCTTCCTCACAATTAGTAAAAGATAATAAGGTGGTAACTAACGTGTGGCTGGGAATTGGCGAGAGACAATGTGCTATTTACACATGATGTAAATCGAGCACCTCTATTGTCGCACCTCCTTTGTCATGTCAACATGTATATCATTATATTTATTATAGAACTTATGCAATAGGGAATAATAATAATAATAGACAGGGAAGATAATTATCTACATACTAGCATATAGTCTCTCCAAGCATTACATAGTCATAGCATTAACAAATCAGTGACCTAGGAAAGCGTAGGTAGGTGTGACTATTGTATTTCAACAGATAGTATATTCTGTTTTGGTTCTAATTATGATGTTTGATGATTGTTGGTTGATTGTTGGTTGATTTAAGATGGTTGTCCTAGTGCTTATTGTATAATTTATATCACTTTTCATGAAGATTCTGCGCGGATTTTTTTTTGTCAGGAGATCAAATCTAATCTCTTGATAGGTGTGTACTCAGTCCATAGTAAACCATCTAACAGCAGGCAGATTTATCCAAACCAATGTGATATTATCTTCCTACTACTATTTAGAAGAGGTTAGGTCTTTAAAACCTAACTTTTTTCTGTTTTAAGTCGTCAAATGGTATCCTATTGTGATGGGTTGATTTTTTATGATTTACCCGCGATGATTTGTTTCGAAACGATGACGTGTACAGAATATGAGTTAACTTCTGATTGCATGATAACGAGAGGATGTGATAAGGTCAATAGGAGTCCAAAATTTTATAAATAACCAAAACATGTCCAACAAAAACTCTATTTACCTGCATATATGTCGGTACTCCTATCAACAAATAGCTGGAAAGCTGTTAATATTATTATCAAGGTTACATGAATCACGTATCTATTCTCTGGAAAAACTTCGGGAAATGGTACAAAAGATTACACGCACCGTCATCCTTGTGATGAGCCACAAAATTCGGGATCAAATGAAGGCAAACTATTAGATTAGTCACCTGCTTCTTTCTTTTTTTCTTTTCTTCCTTTGGTTTCTCTCCACATCTTGCCTCATCATCATATTCTCCGGATAGTGTAAATGTGTTTTTCTTGGTCGGGGTCTTTCGATGGCAACAAATTAGGATCGCATTTCACGCAAATCGAGGCAAGACTCTTGCTGCAGTGTATTCTTTATTCTCCTTTTGTGGTCCTGTCGCTCCTTTTTGCGGCTTATTACGGTTGTTTTGAGAACAGCTCATGAGTAATCACTAAAAGGGAATACTGTGAGTGGTTGTTTTACATGCAAGAAAATTATATAAATTTCTGCGAAGAACTTGCATTCAGCAATGAAGATCTTCTCCGATTGAATAGTTTCCGTGAATTTTATAGTAATCGCATCCATCCAACATTCTAGCTCTATTGAAAGATGACAGTAATCAGGTTACTTTTATGCCTACCCTTCCTCATTGGTACGTCAAAGGCAGTTAACTGATACTGGATCCTCATCAAAAATGTAAATCAGTTTTACGGCAATATAAAGGTTGACAGACGACTAATATGACTATCGAAAGCATCTTGTCAACATGGAAGCTTATCAATAACAATCATTGCCAATAGTTCCTTCAAATTACCCTTGTTCTATGTGTGTGACAAGAACATGACCTTCCTGAATATCAATATATATCAAGAAAGTTTTTTCGACGAAGGAATGAAGTGGTTCAACACGAATATCCGAATAACTTATTCTGGTGGATTAGAAGAGCCTTTAGCAAAAAGCGGACGATAGATGTAATCGTTCTATTGATGATTTCCTGACACAGCCTTGATAAAATAGAACCTAGCGTCAGGAACTATTAAGGCAAACGAGTTGCTATAAAGACTTGACTTCAGCTGATTGTCACCGGAAGCAATCCTGGATGAAGTAACAAAAAATATCACCCTACAAATATGTCGAAAGTATCGCGTGCAGTACTGATTTTTCGATTAGTCAGAATTTGGAGCATAGTTGTAGCGCAGGGAGACTGAAACAAAACAAATTATACCTAGAGATAGTACGTAAGAATACGGAAGATTGTGTGATTTTGCAGTAAGGTCCTCTGAGTCTGGCCCGAGCTGCTGAGGATATTTTTACACTTCTAAGTGTATTTTTTTAAGATGGCTGCACCCGCATCGTTTAGCGCCTTGACACGCTTGTAGTATATTTTTGACACTTTTTGTGGAATCCCTAGGATCTTAATCTTGGTGAATTGGGTTAACAGAAATCTGACCTCTATTGTCTGGGTTTGCCGAGTATATTTGAAGAAGATCTCGATATACGAAGCATTTACTTGGACGCCTCAATCGAGCTTTCCTACCGTTTTTGCGAGGTGAACATTTCTCACAGTTTGTCACCAACTGATGACAACATGCCTACTTTAAGCTGGTCTCTTCATAACATAATGTATCTATTCGAGTAAGAAACCGTGACTCTGGTCCTATACGAGCCTGGACTGATTTCGAAGAGTAATGAAATGGTTTTTTCCTCAAGTGAACGTTTACTCAGGAGAGATTGTCTTCCTATTTTGACCGAAGTTTTCGAATTGTTGTTAGATATAGTAAATTAGAGGTGATTTTTCCCAGGATTGACTAACAAAGCGCTATCGTTTTTCAGGAGTTTAGCATAGATTAGCTTTTTATCTTCGAAAATTGTTGTTCAATCGCTTTTTCTCCAAACTTTTTAGAGGTTGACCTAGCCATGATCATTCAAATGATTTAAGAACTATATTGGCTGAGTTTTGACTAAAAAGAGACCTTGGAAGCATTTTATCTATTAAATATATAGATATCTGCAACCACTCGAAGGAGGAGCTACTTATGGAAAATAGTGTTGCCAACAGAGCCGTATCATGCAGTAAATTTCTACGAACAGACCTTCCATAAATTAAAGTTCGACCTTGATGATCGTATCGGATTTGTCATAGTCGACAAAGATTGGAATCGATGAGTTGGTTCTGTTTAGCAGACCTGCAAATGGTTTTTTTACTTAAAGAAATCATTGAACTTCGATGAGTTGATATCGAGCTCCGTTAGCGAAACTACGATAAAGTTATCGGACGAACGGCTCTCGCCAGAAACAATGCGAAGCATTATGTACAAAAAGCATAGCGCCGGCTGGTAGACAATATTCCAAATTATTCGTTGGAGTAGGGAAACATAAATTTGAACCCACACCAGAATAAAGGTTGCGCAAGAAACAAATTCAACATCGGAATTGGTCATGGATTATCTTTGTGTAAAGTATGCTTGCAACGAAGATGAATCTCACCTTGAATCGTTGACCGGACCGTCATTCGATTTATTGCGCCAACACGAGGTTTTACGACAAGATAAGGACATCACAAGCATCAGTGCCTGGTCAAGTAAAGATGACACTATATTGCCCAGCAAGCAACAATAATTTGTACGTAGAAGATACCATTTGACACACATCAGCGAATAACTAGCTTTCTCTAAGGATAACGCAAAGCTTTAGCAGTAGCTATGTTGGAGATTCATACAAAATTGAAGAACGAGTGATGGTAGAATGTTACGCTCGCTGAGTGATTGAGACAGTTCCTTTGCCTTAAAGTCTAGCGATGCTACCTTCGCTACAACGCTATCCCCTGAAGAGACGAACAAACTGCATTAGAGAAGCAAAAGTCTTAGTGGAAGACTTCCTACGTTACTGGTAGACCAACCTACTTTAATGCAACAAAGCTTTGTCCAACGAGCGAAAGTATTGTATTTCCAGTTATAGCAGTGCTTCAAGAAGTAGTGCGTAAAGCAGAATATTTCCTCTATATTGCTAGCAAAGATGGTCGATTAACAAAGGATTTAACATCAATGACTGCAGAAAAAATAGGAATTTTGTATGGCTGGCATCCAGATCTGAAACTGCAGCACTATTAGTCAATGTGCAAGCAACTCCCCCCCCCCCCCCGCCGCCTGAAAGTATCAGTAGAGGAATTGGCCACAAGCAAGCAGAAAGAAAACTGACTCAAAGTGAAAGCACAGCAGATGGTATCTTTGATTGTAGGATAAGAACAAAGGCAAAGCAACGGTATTGACCAAAGGAGAGACATTATTGGTTGGCTACATGACCTAGTAGAAGAAGGTCAGTTTGTAAATGTATCTAGCTACCTAAGTTCACTAGGCTGAAGACCTTCTATGCTATTAACGTATGTAAATAGTGTTTATTAGAAGAGTGAGCTTAGTAGCTCTCTATGATTGGCTATATCTACTCGTACGGTGTATGTGCGGTCTGACCCTGGTCGGTCATACCACTCATATGGTCTGTCCTGGTCGGTCATTCCATAGTGACACTCGCCTTACGCCTACACTTCCCCACACTTACAGAATCTAGAGCATCAGGATTGTAATGTGATGCAGACTGTAATAGTGATATAAGTGGGTTAGATCTGTAAGTGGAGACGGACACATAATTGATTATGTGTGCTTTGTCATTAGAATGATCAATATAGGTAGTATATGCCGGTTTGCGTCTTCCCATAAAGACGTCCGTGTGCTCGTAAAATTTTGTCCTCCCTGTTGGCTTGCTCAGAGAATCACTGTAATTTTCATCTGTCGATGGTATCGACAAAATCAATGAACTTGTCATCTGTCCATTTAATATAATAAAGTGTTTCATTTCTACATGTCTGGTTCTTCTTGTTGGTTGCTGTGCGTTCGCTAATCGAACTGCCCCTTGATTATCTGCTAAAATTGGTGTTGGTGCGTCCATAATAATACAATTTCTTCTAGAATCCATCGTAAGTATAAAGCTGCTTTCCAGCATCTGCCATATTCGTGAATTCAGCTTCTGTTGAGCTTTGTGCTATTGTTGGTTGTAGTCTGTTCGGTAGTACACTGCTGCTCCTGCTAACATCATAATGATACCACCCATCGATCTTCTTTCAGTTCTGTCTGATGCCCATGTGGTGTCGCACGATCCAGTGATTTCTAATGCATTCCATTGTTCATCGAATTTATGTAGTTTGAGATGGTGCTGATATTGGTGATGGATCTGGTCGTATTGGGAGATCCATACGCGGTGTTGGTCTCCAGTAGGTAAGTCCATCCATACGTGTTGCATGGAGGTATCCAAATACTTGTTTAACTGCTTCATAATGTATTTGAGCTGGGTGATGTGAGTGTTGACTTAATGTTATTACTGCTATTGATATATCCACCCGACATACCGTTAGTGCATAAATTAATTCACCAATTGTTTGTCTGTAACTAAAACCCATTCGTTTTTCTAAATCCTTTTGTTCTTTAATTGATTCCGGTCCTCTACTTGACTGTATATCTGCTTGGTACTTCGAATCACTTTTCATTGGTGTTGGTGGTGATCTAATTTTTTAAATTACTCCATCCATGATGTGATACGATCTTGTCAATGTATGTTGCACAATGGACGTGATTGTAATATCTTGTTTGTTCCACATTAACACCATTGAATTTCCTAATTGTACCTAATTGATTTAGTGGATTGGTCATACGGTCCTGTATTTGTTTTCCTATTCGGTCGCACTCTGATGAATCGTTGTTAGCTACTAGAAAGTCATCGACTTGTCGTAGGATGAGGGTCAAGTTGTCTTGTTCATCTCTTTTGTAATATAGGCATGGTTCATGGACTGTTGCTGTAAAGCCTAACTCGTCAATGATCATCTTGGAGATGTACTTGTCCCATAGTCGTGGCGATTCCGGGTGTCCTTGTAGTGCTTTTCTAACTGGTATTACATATCCATCCGGTATTGGCTCCTTTCCAAGGTGTTCCTCCACCACTGTTTTAAACTGGGCGTCTGGTCGCATAAAGAATGGGGATGTTGGTGCTGGTGCCTCTGCAAACGCGTTGCCTACATCATATCCTTTACAGATTAGATTCATTGCTGCTGATATTGCCCATGTCAATCGGTGGACTGGCTGTTCCACACACGCTGCATACGTTTCTGCAAGTGTGATTGCTGCTCCGTATCGTGGTCCTCCATTGCATGTACCTCTTGATTTTCGTATCGTATCCCCGGTGAGTGGGTCTTCCTTGTTGACATAAGACCATACCCATGGCAGTACTGTCATCCACTGATCTGATTTCACTGGTTCTCCAAACATTCCTACTTTTTCATAACGGTCTAATTGTTTCCATTCTGATTTGAGGAAATCATCCCATTCTGGAGTGAGCTTGAGTTTGTTACGTTTCATAATATTTATTCTTACTTTTTCTCTAATTGAATCACCTGAATCAATTTGTTGTGGCCATTTCGTCTTGTCTACCCAAATGTCCTCCTCATTGTTGATACTGTTGAGATGATGTGCTATTACGTTTAGCTGATCTGATTGCAATGTTGGTACTCCTTCTCCACTCATTGCAAAGCCTACTAATGATCCAAATTCTATTTTGATTGATGATTGATTGTTAATTCTTGCTTGATGAATGGCATTGATGATATCTTGCTCCGTTCTAATTGGTTGATTATTAACTGTTGATATTATTGTCCCCCTTAATCTTCTCTTCCATGATCGAATATGACGATGGGTTGAAGTTCCAACTTGAAACTCCACTAATTCCATTGCTTGTTTCATATCCGGGTGTGTTGCTACTATCATTCCTAATGTTGGATGATACGATTTTTCGTTTAATGGAATCGTATGTGATGTAGTGTGTACATATTTGTTTGTTGATATATCTAATGTTGCAAGTTCTTGTTGTAAATCTCCTATTTCTGGTCGTCTAAATGCTCTTTTTAATTTGTTAATCCTCCTGTCCGTCCATCGTTGTTGTCTCCTGTTCATTGTTGCTGCTGCTGCTACTGTATATGGTAATGGTGAATTCAGTAGGTTGCTTTCCAATATATCTGTTGCTAATGGTGATAGCTTATCTTTTAAGTGTAGATCTACCTTTCTCAGGGTTCATGTAGGTAGTGTGGTCAGCGCTTCCAGTAAATACTTCCATTAGATGTTTTGATGCCGGTGATCGATTCGTTGGTCTGTCTCCATACTGTATCTCATCCTTTGAATCGTGCTTAGCTGTTTTGATTGCTCCGGTATTGATGTCCCAGTACTTGATGTTGTGCATAGTATTTTGGTACCCAAGAAAGATACCATCATACGACCATGGGTTCAACGTTGTCGGTCTACTACCCGGCTTCTTCGCTGTTATTTTGGCTCCAAAGGTAATCAAGCTGTCAAGTGCTGGTATTTGACCTGAAAATGCTTGCAGTGGTGTCATCTTGATCTTACTGTGGTATGTACGATTGTACAGCCATGTTGCATGTAATAGTGCGTCGGCCCCAAAACTCTGTTCCTAGTCTTGCTGAGTACATCATACATCTCATTCTTTCCTTCAACGTCCTGTGTGGTCTTTCCACTATTCCGTTTTGTGAAGATGCGTCCGCGGCTGTTGAATTGACTTCATATCCATGAGAGTTACATAGCTTTGTGAGCTCGTGTGACTTGGATAATTCACCTCCTCCATCTGTAGTGATCGTCGCTCCAACTTGGTCCGGTAGCAGATCTCCAAAGAAGTCGATATCATCATCTGTTGGTTGAATGATATACTGTTGTGCTGTCACCGCTTCGTCGAATGCTCTTGACTTGGCCAAATATCCAGTACCACTTGTTGTGATGATTGCTTTTGAAGGGTTTGTTGTTCTAATACCATGTCGTTTGAGGAATTTGTTGATATATTCGATTGGTGGATCTTTATTCTTGATTGGATGGTCCATAGTTTCCGTGATGATACATCAATGATGGTAAGGAATCCGATGTATCCGTCTCGACTCTTGGTGATGA
The DNA here is from genome assembly GCA_900095095.1 of Fragilariopsis cylindrus CCMP1102. Taxonomy (NCBI): domain Eukaryota; phylum Bacillariophyta; class Bacillariophyceae; order Bacillariales; family Bacillariaceae; genus Fragilariopsis; species Fragilariopsis cylindrus. The sequence continues at coordinate 94,202 of FMBT01000436.1, forward strand.
TTGGTCTTGCTTCACTATTCTTCCCTGCATCTATTTCTAGATTCGATGGTCCACTTACGAAGGCTAGGTCCATATGATACGCTTGTCCCGGTATGAAGTTGTCCTTATCTGTTGTTTTATTGCCTCCCTTCTTGACCATCTTGCCTCTTTCACAGAATGGGCATTTGAAAAATGGTGTATTGGTTGGTAGATCGGGGATTCCTTCTACACATTTTCTTGTCTCATTCAATGTTCTTGTTGAGCAGTGACCCATCCGTTGGTGCCATAGTTCCAGTTCCTTCATCTTCTGAGTGTACAATTGGTGTGGTGTGTCCATTGTCTTTAGCTTGACGTCGGTGAATATTGGGTGTGCTTCTTCCTTCATTTGTTCGAAGTGATGGGCTCCGATATCAGTAGCCCAAGATTCATTGATTTGTTGATCAATTATTATTCTATCTTCCTTTGCTTGCATATTGTCATTTCTCTCCGACTGTAGGTCTCTAATTCGATCCGATCTTCGTGTTACTGCTCGTATGATGTGTTTGTTGTTCAATGAGTGTGGTAGTAAGATCTGGTTGGAAGTCAACCATTCGCCATTGTTAGTGCGTTTCATTTGGATTGATTCTAGTTCATTTTGATTGTAATCTAGAAATCCAATTTTTCCAGTACTATTAGTCGTTCCAAGGTGGTAGAACGCGTAATATTTCAATTTATGAGTGAAGTGATAGTTATCTGGTGATAGTACTGTACCACTCGATAGTGGTGTATACAACACGGGCCACTCCATAATAGAGCCTTGATCTGACAAAATTTTAATCACGCCTTCACCCAACGCTTGGAGAGTTGTACTTGTCTCATCGTCGGAGAATACTCCAACGTCTTGTGGGATTGCGAATTCTTCATAGTTGTGTATGATATCAATCGTGTCAGTTGCGGAGCAGTTAGCTCCAGTATCGCCTTGTGCGTTGATTTCTGTGGTATATTGTGCTTGTTCATTCTTACTGAATATTTCATTCCCATCTTCATTGTTTGTATTGACTCTCTTATTTAGCTTTTTGATTCTAAATTTTACTCGTACTGATTTTCGATTTGAGGTTGACTGTAGCTTAACTGCATTGATATTATATGGTTGTCCGTGTGTTGAACCTAGGCTGTCGGCCGGCGTGTACGCGGGAGTGAGGTCTGCTGAAGTGATTGAAAAATTTGATTTGCTTTAGTCGCGCTGACCATGCTTTGATATGCCTTGCACGTGTTGTATCGATATTCAATGCGTTGATGATATATGCTCCTGTCTCATGCATTGTTCTTCCTCCATATGTATTGTATTCCGGATGATGTCCGTGAAGTCTTTTACAGTTCGTGTACTCTTAGTGTTAATTATGAGACGTGTATCGATTTTCTGTTCGTTTCCCGATTCATGATTGTTAAGTATTTGTTGTGTATTACTGTTCTGTTTGTTTCCGTTCCCACGTGTTTTTGTTAAGGAATCTTCAATCGTGTTTGTTGGTTCTTGTCCGCATTGGGGATTCGTCGATACTTTACAAACATGTGTCTTCATCTCCGACTCGGAATTTGGTAATTTTTCAATCGTATTCGTTGGAGTTGTCTTAACTGATTCGTTGATTCCCGTGATTGCTTCTCCGGATTTTCCACGCTCTGAATTTTCTGTTTTTCCTGTAGAATTCTACGCGTTGTTGGTAGGATTGTTGGTTCTTTTTCCAGATATTCATTTTTCTTTTCCAGATATTCATTTTTCATTTCCATATTATTGAATTCATACAAGTTATCTTTTCGTTACAATATTATCTTTACACTCTGTTTCAGATAATAATTGATTGAATCGATTGACAATGGCCATCCTTTCTTTATTCAACTGGACGATGGTATTGTTTGCTGCTTGTTGTTCCTGTAAATCCTTCGTATGGGCTTCGACAAAGCAGTAGTTATGATTGTTATGGTTGATGTGGTGTGGTACGTCTTTGATATCGTTTGTCTTTGTTGTTGTTTTGATACTTTGTTGATGATTATATTCCCCTTTATTCTTTTATCTGATGGTGATGGTGACGATGGTATATGTGGTGTTTTCTTTCGTGCAGGCTGTACCGATCTCTCAGGACAGCATGTTTGTCACTCTTCCTCTTCATCGTCCTTGGTCCATTCCTCACACTCTTCTCTTATTGTTTCGTCTGATGCATAGGTTGGGAGTGATCTCATGACCCTGTTGATCATTACTGGACGGTTTGATTTGTAGTACTTATCTGCATTGGTATCGTAAGTTTCCTTATTCGTTGTTGCGAATTTGTTGCGTGTGATATTTGAGCTCCGATTCTACATATCTGATCCCTATACTATGTCTGCCATCTTAAACATGCACATTGTTTCTTGTTGCGTAGGGAGTATCTTTGGCTCCCTTCCTCGAGTATCCATTCTCTTTTGGTTTTCCATCGAATGCGTTGATCGACAAGGTGTTATCTTGTTGTTGGATGTGTTGGGGTAATCTGCAAATAGGTCTGCCAGACCTGTTGTCTTCCAAGTATTGGGTAGAGGTTTCTTTGGATGTGCGAGGATCCATTGATTGAAGTCTCCACTTAATTTCGTTGCAATTGATGTATTGTACGATTGAAGTGCTTGGTGGAGCATTTCTTGTGACTGTTGAACTTCCGAGTATGTGGTGTTATGCCTCATTTCATGCTCTGCTACCGATGCCTGTAGTTCTACTACATATGCACTTGGGGTCATTGTTTTGCTCCAGGTTGGTCCCCATCCTTGTGTGGTGGTTTCATGAACGCACATGACCTTCTCATGATCGCGTACAGTGCTCCATACCCATTTCGTTCTTCGTGATATGGACTGATTATGTCAAGCATCACTGTATTTGTGATTGGTATGATAACTTTCAGTCGTCTCATGATTGCATGGCTGATAGTAGCGATGGTAGTATCCGTTTCATTGTGCATTGGTGGTATGCATGATCCTTTTGGTGATAGGTATTTTAGTTCGGTGAGTGGGTATGTTTCTATGAGACAGTCATCATACATCTCGTTGTACAGTTGTTTTGCTTGTTCCATCGTCACCATTGTCTTTACTGGTATACAATGTTTGTGCATTGGCATGGTGCCAAACCTTGTTATCGATTTCGAGATATGTCCCAATCTCTTAGTCTCTGCTAGCGCTGCTTCCTCTGCCTGTCGGGCCTTTCGTGTTGCTTGTTCCTGAAATCTTTTGTTGCTTTTGAGAATAGGCCAGTATATTCTTCTGTTTCTCCTGTACTAATATCATCCTCACCCATTTTCTCGTTGTACGATTTTTCTTCCTCTGTAGTTGGGTCCGTTTTAGGTGGTCCTCCTCCTCGTGGTCGAAATTCCTTGTCGTCGTTGGTTTGTGTCCAATCCGTTGCCTTATCTACGTTGGTATGCATCCATTCCGTCGCGATTCGGTCTACTTCTCTTTCAATGTTGCCGGTGGTGATGTCTCCTACGTTGTTATTCATCCATTTCGTGGCAATTCCATCGATTTCTCTTTCAAGCTTGTCGGTGATGTCTCCTATGTCTGTGACTGAGGATGCTACTCCTCTGATATAATGGTCGATTGTATCATTGTCCTTGAAGAAATCTATCGAGAATTTCATCAGTGCGTCAGACATTTCCTGTGGGAATGTTTTGATGTAGGCCCGGATTTGAGTTTTGATAATCTGTCGAAAATCTGGTCCATCGATTATGGTTGTTAATGCAGCTTTTGATTGGTCTTCTATCATTTGCAGTGTAATAACCAAGTCATCCGTTGCTTTCTTGGTGAGGTCGCTAGTTCTGTCTTGGTTGCAATGGATTGTAATCGATTTTCCACGATGATATTTTTCCGGCTTTCCTTATTGATTGATCGTGCCATATCACTCAGTCCTAGGATGGAGCTATCACTCGCTGATTTGATTCGTACTATGGCCTCATTCAGTGATGTTTTGATTCTCAATGGATCTAGCTGAGATAGGGTCCATTGGAGATCTTGTGCTAGTGCATCCTTGTGGTTTTGGAGATCTTGTACTAGTGCATCCGTGTGGTCGGTTAACTCTTTGCCAGTTTCTTTGCACCCGAACGCATGGCTGTCGCTCTGCTGCTGTTAATTGCCTGGATGTATTGATGAGTTGCATGGCTACTTGTGCTGCTTCCAGGTGGTCTGCAAGGACTGTTGTGGTCGCCATCTGCTTCTGCAATTGTTGTGGTTGCTTCCTCAATCCGACTTGTGACTTCATCAATCTTTGAGGTGAGTTCCAACAGTTTTGATTCTGCTTCCGTAAACATTTGTCTTGTTATCTTCAATTGCTTACTTGCACTTTCTTCCAGCTGTTGCATACGGGTGTTCCTCTTGTCCATATCTTTGTATCTCACTTCCATCTTTCTGTTCATCATCTCTTCCATCCTCTTATCGATCATTTCTTCTAAGTCTATGCTATTCGATCCAAGTCTACTGCTTTCGTTATCTGTTCCTAGTACGCTGGTGGTGTGGTTGCTGTCGTTGTCATTGAGCACCTCACTTTTGGTTTCCTCTTGTTCCTGTAAGTATACCTCTTCTTGCTGTTCTAGTCTGTTGATTGTATCATCCAGTTCTTCCTTTTCATCATCGTCTAACTCCTCTTGTTCTTCCTTTACATCATCTACCTCTTCTTCATTCTCTACTTCTGATTCCTCTGCGTCCGAATCGAATAGTAATGATATGTCTTGTACCCGTTGTGTTGGTAGTTTCTGTGGTGAGTTTGAGTTTGCTAGGCGCTGCTTTGCTTTCTGGCGAGAGGAGCTCCTTTCATCTCTTTCTCTTGCTCTCTTTTCTCTCTGCCTGGCACTCTTCACTGTCCATGCACTTCCGGTGTCACTGGAGTCAAGTTCGGTTTCCTCATCTAAATCCTTCAGTTGTATCTTTGGTGGTGATTCAATGATTCGACGTTCGTTTCCTCTTCTCGCATACGGTGGCTCTGAGGAAGGTGGTGATTTAACGATTCGGATTGCTTTTCCTACTCTCTCATACGGTGGCTCTGATTGAAATAGGGTTGCATGAAGTGGTGGTGCATACTGGTATCTGCTTCCTGTCGTCCATGTCGATGGGGTCCATGCATGTTGTGTACTAAACATCTGCTTTATTAAGTTTTCGATGGCAACATACTTTAGGTCTACCTCCAGTGCTTCATCATGTAGTGTAACGAGGTGTGCATGGTGGTCCGATTCTTCATACCGTGAAAATGGCATGAAAGGTTTTATATTGTAAGCGTCATCCTTGTACGGATTGCTTCCGTCCAGAGGAAAGACTAACTTTAGTGCTTCGATCTCCTCCTCTCTGATTCCTTCATAAGGGATGAAACCTTTAGGTATTGTCCTACCACCCCTCGGTGGTGACATTGGCATTGTGTCCAATGTACTTGTCTGCATCTTACCCGACTTTCTTGAGATCTTGGTCTTTTTAGTCATGGTACAAGTATTGTAGAAATTTGTTGTTGTGCTTTTATTTATTATTTAAGCGATTTTTGCAATTTTATGTCAACGCACGCGCTGTTTTGTATGCTTTGGTACAGTTTTACGTGCACTAACTTGTTTCGTAAGTCTTCACCGATGTTGCTAATATCGATGTACGTCGTGTGCTAATAACGAAACCCTGTTGTTTAATCTTTATTATATTATCTTTTAACAGTGATAAAAGATATATGTTCTCATAACCTGTAAATGTATCTAGCTACCTAAGTTCACTAGACTGAAGACCTTCTATGCTATTAACGTATGTAAATAGTGTTTATTAGAAGAGTGAGCTTAGTAGCTCTCTATGATTGGCTATATCTACTCGTACGGTGTATGTGTGGTCTGACCCTGGTCGGTCATACCCCTCATATGGTCTGTCCTGGTCGGTCATTCCATAGTGACACTCGCCTTACGCCTACAAATGGTACTGAAGCAACATTGGCAGCAACAAGATATTTCCTAAATTATGCTGCAAGCAATCCAAATGGTCAAATCATATACAGAGCCAGCGACATGATTCTCAGAATCGATTCAGATGCAGCATATTTAGTGCGCCCTGAAGCAAGAAGCAGAGCAGGTGGCTACCATTATCTAGGAAGCAAAGACGGTACATTATTCAATGGACCCATCCTTGTACTAGCAAAATTATCAAAAATGTTATGGCATCAGCAGCGGAAGCAGAAGTGGCAGGTATCTACCTGAACGCCACAGAAGCTGTATCAGAACGGAATTGCCTCATTGAAATGGGACACCCACAACCACCTACACCAATCAAAACAGATAACACAACAGCACGTGGTATTATTACTGGTACTATCAAACAAAAAAGGTCAAAAGCAATTGACATGAGATTTTACTGGTTAAAAGACAGGTTTGAACAAAAACAATTTGATTATGTGTGGGGACCAGGTATTGAAAACCTAGCCGATTATCCGACTAAACATCACTCTGGTAAACACCATAGTACTGTTAGACCCATCTACCTATATATAAAAAATAAAAGTCCAAAAACTATCCAAGGGTGTGTTCAATTATTAGCGCGATAGTCGACCACTTCGATTAACTATCCACCAACTGTGATACAACCGAGGTGCAGTTAAATAACAGTTATGGGATATGATTCACACTTGGCTTGCTTGGCTTATAAGATCCAAATACAAGACCTATCGTATCGCCACATCGCCACATCACTCAATAATAGATGAAGATAGCTTTGAACAGAAGCAACACGAATACATGAGATTAGATCACAGGATGTAAACAACATACTGCGCTCACTTTAATCTCTAACATCATTGTAACTCTAATACTAACTAGTTAACAAACTACTGTATGTATTCGTATTTACTTCTAATAAAATGATATCAGACTATTTTACCAAAGCATTACAAGGGTCTTTGTTTAGACAACATAGGAATGCTATTATGGGAGTGTCACACAGTGACTACGTTAGATATGCTGATGCATACAAGACTGCCAAGGAGGCAGCCCAGTCGAAGCTAGATTGAGATGAATGAATACATTGATAATGATGATAACACCATTAACAATGTAGGAGTGTGTTGGAACTTATCTAGTTTCTACTGGATACCGCGATACTATACCGCGTACTCAATTACTTGAATTAGTAATAGGAAAATCTCTGTATGGAAATATGGAAATAACTGACTGACAATGATATATCATTGTTATTTGATAACTTAACATTATAAAGGATTTAACTTATTTCTTTTATTAACTGCTTCTAGATACTTTACGGATTAGCACTGTAGAATACCTTAGATTATAACAATAACATAATGATTAATGTTTTTGAAATCTGGAACTCTGCTAAAACAAAAATACACTATTACTATATATTACTACTACTATGGTTTGAATAGCAATAGTCTATTCTTTCTTTAGAACCACAACCAACAACAACTGTAACAAGTTACTTTGAAGTAAATTGTTACAGTTGTTTCAACTTGATGGGTTGTTGGGGGTTGTCTTTGCTATTGAATTTGATCTTCAGGCGTTACCACCACCAAATAGATACATCTTACACCTACAAAATAATCCTCAAATGAATTGGCAGACATGAGCACTAGCTTTCCTTGAATCTTCTGAATACTCCATTCCTCTGAGTTCAACTTTCAAGGTGTCCTACAATACAAATTGCATACTTTCAGAACTTTTGCAGACCCATTTGCTTCCAAAATGATATATCTGAATTTGAATACAGTTTGCCCATTACTCAGAGTAATAACTGTCACAAGAATTGGAGGAATAAGAGTAGAGATATCTATATTTCGTCTAATAAGCTTTTGTTAAATAGATCGATATCCATGGAGGTTCGTTTCAATACAGTCCCATTCTCATTATGATGATGATGTGAGTAATTTTCCATTTCAATTCTCAATAATTTAAAAGAATTCTCCTTGCCGCAAGGTATCGCATACTACTTTTTTTTGTAACATGAAGAACCGCATTGAGCCGGAACGCGCCAGTAACCATGGTCAGTTGATAGTAGTAGATATCTTATCAATTTTATGAATTGTAAATAGGGTTTAATGATCTCTCATATGTCATCTGTCTATGATTCATTGTTGAGGAGCAGTACAATACAAGTGGCCCTTTTTTAATCATAGATCCGAAATTATTTTCAACACGGTTTTGATTGGATTTTCGATTTTCTATTCAATGCTGACCATTTCTCTTTTATAGGATTAATATTATATAAAGGGGATTTTCATTATAAAAGGGGAAATATTTTATTCTCGCAGAGAATAAGAATTATTCCCCCAGATAAAGAATGGTTGACTCACGAATTAATTTTTCCGAAAAGACTTATTTTACTTATAGATTTTAATTCTTACCACGACATGACACCATTCTCATCGTTCCGGTGAGTTAGCGGCGGACAAAATATGCGACACCGTACTGTGGGCGATTCAATCATAATTGGACGCCGTGTTAGCTAGTTCCAGTTCCAGACTTTAACTAACATTAACCATTATTTCGAGACGGAACAACATAATAACCTTGTCTCACCTCTATCTAATTGCTTGACGGGAGATTGACGAAGTTTCTTCAATTACTGCTACCATCCTAATACTGTAGACGAACACTTACTTGCTACACATCGTCTATATTTTATTCTATTAAACCTTTTTGTTTCAAGTCAAAAGAATTAATAGAACAGAGAGAGATAGAGAGATGCTAGAGGGGCGGTGTGGTCCAAACAAATAAATAATATAAAATCATGATCGACCAGTCAGATGTAGTTACGACGTTTACGTCCCTTATAGGAACGAAACTATTGTCTGAACAATCCTCAGCTCCCTCATCATTGCTGAAAGCTGATCCAAAACGCAACAAATTCACGAAAATTATTAATGTGTATATCAAAATCTGTTGAACACCACGAGGTTGTGTGTACACTACCATCTCTTGATATGAGGAAACTCGATGAAGATCCAGAAACGAACCCACTACCTAAGGTTGGGGAACATTTTCCACAAATGAAAATGGAGGCGTCTGTCCTTCATAATGCTGCCGATGCATCTGCTAAGGGCAGCTCAGGTGGAACAGAAAGCAGCACAAACTCTTGGCTCATTAACGTCTTGGACTAGATCATCTGTGGTGTACGCATCGAACGCCTATATCAGAAAACGCGCTAATTCATTTTCCTCTCTAGTCGACTCCCGTGTTAGAGCTTGGACCTTGCTTTTGTTAAGGCATTCTCTCACAACAGGTGATTCAACTAGTCGTTCCCGACTGCTAAGTATGTTGGCATCAATCATAAAAGTTAATTCTGCAGAAATCGCATTCAAGACCAACCATTACCTGAAGCATGTAAAAACCTACCAAGGAAAGACGACGATCCTGATATTATTTTGCCGCTGCTTTTCGAAGTCCATATGAAAATTATCGTCCAATCGAAGGAATGCACTGTAACACTAAGAGCTCCAGGTACCGTTTCTGGTGAGTTTTTGAACTTTTTTACCTATTTTATTCCTATTTTTTCCTTTTTTTCCTTGGGATTATACGTACAATGTACTCATTCTTATATATCATCGTTTCTATTCTTTTCCTTCCACAGCTAATTTTGATCACACTGCAGACCAAGCCATAGGAATGGGACTGAAAACTGTTGATATAAGATTGGATACCGGAACGTTATTAGAATCTATGGTAAAGGAGGCCCGAATGGTTGTTTTCAATGCTGTAGCGAAGGCAACTCTACATCCAATTCAATGTCAATAGATTCCAGATTTTAAAGATAAGTGATCGAGCAGGTTGAATGCATCGTCTCAACTTTCAGGATTTAGTAGTGCTCTGAAATTAGCGTCATCTTCAGGTAAGGCTGCAAGTGGTGGTGGCGGAGGTCAGCAATCTGTTACGAATGGGGAGTGCATCGACTTCTCATCGTAACCTTAAGGCTAAATCCTCATCGTTAAGACTGATTAGCGTGCTCTCGACTGCCGCCCCGATTTCGAGTACCACCGATAAGATGCTTTATTATCGATAAAATGAAGAAATCAAGATCCGTTCAGTTCGATGGCCATGTAGACTTGAAGGGTAAGCCAGCCGCCATATCGTCACCTAAACGCCAAAAGATGGCAACAACTGCCCGTCTCACTAGTTTCAAGTCATTTGGTCGACCTCATGCTGGTGACTTTGGATCGGGTCCAAAAGAAATGCAACATTTGGAGGGGACTTTGGT